>CAKNWW010318433.1:0-13008 GCA_932074435.1 Andricus kollari | reverse complement strand
ACAGGCCCACAGCTTGTTTAAACACCAGCTACAAGCTATTCACTGGCATCCTCAAAGAGAGGATATGAACATCTATCGAGCCGGTATGGAGTGCAATACTTGAACAACGTGGATGCACGAGAGGGCTGGCAGGTCGCAGGGAGAACCTGTTAATAGACAGGTGTATTACCCAAGACTCGATCAGGTACCGACGCAATCTGTCCATGTTTTGGATTGACTACCGTAAGGCATTCGATAACACTGACCATGAGCTACTTATTTAAGCTCCTTGAGTGTCTGGAGGTGCATTCAAAAATAGTGAGATGCATAAAAGAGCTTGTGCTCTTGTGGCGGACAAGATTTGTCATAACATCTGACAAAAGACAACTGAGTACCAGCTATATCACATATAAGAGAGGGGTCTTCCAAAGAGACTTTTTAAGTCCGATACTTTTCTGCATCTCCCTCTTGCCTCTATCTATTGTCTTCCGAGGCAAAAGCTCTGGATACCTATGTGGCCCGCCGAACAGAACAGAATATAAGGTCCACCAACTTTTATACACGGACGACCCTAAACTCTTTGCTTCCTCGAAAGAGGATCTTAACATCCTTTTGGAGGCGGTGAATAGATACTCTGAAGCGATTGGCATGAGCTTTGGACTGGACAAGTGTACCTGCGTCCACCTACACCAAGGACGACTAGAAACTACACCATCGAGTGACGATCGGGATGTTCAACTCATAGGCGGAAATACCATTCAACATCTTGGTAATGGAGAAACATATACATATCTTGGAATACCGCAAGAGGAAACCCAAGATGTGCGTGTGTTAAAAACGGCCCTTGTAAAAAGATATCGCCAAATTCTCAGAAAAATTTGGGCTTCCGAATTATCTGGAAAGAATAACATCCAGGCGGCCAATATGCTGGCCGTTCCTATACTGCTCTACACATTTGGCGCAGTAAAATGGAACGTTGATGAGTTGAAGCAACTTGACCAAAGCACACGCAAGATGATGACAAGCCATCGAAGTCAACATCCTAGGTCTTCAGTATCCTCGAATGTACCTACCTCGAGATAAAGGGGGTAGAGGTTTGCTAAGTTTGGATTGTCTTCATCGAAGAACGGTTCTGGCTACGCCTGCTCAGTTATAAATAGTGCAGATTCTCTTATGCGTCTCGTACATCAACATGAAGTCGTCCATGTTGCGGCGTTTCTATACTGTGCCGCAGATAGGGCCGCAGATGAGCTCTCGATGGGTCCGTCAACACTGTTCCTCATAACATTCTACAAAGATTGGTAGCTCTAAAAAAGTATCCAGAGGTGAAACCTTCATCTCCAACTGTCCCGTCTGCATCCGCGGCTAGAGACCTGACTCCAAGGAACAGTGTGGAACGATGTTCTCTCGCGTAAATTTCCCGCTCTTGCTTACCTTCTAGGACAAAAGGAGCAGAAGTGGATGACGTAATCGTTCCAGTTGCGTCGCCATTGGTTGTCTTAAGGAACCATGATCGTAGCTTCCGGAGCCTACAACTTCTCACACCAAAATAATAGATCTTTATTAAGATGCCAACAACATATACAAAGTATTCAGAAAATATTAATGGAAGGGGCACTTAAAGGGCCGAGGTACAGCTAATAATATAATAAAAAAAATGAAAGTTTATTTTCATGTCCTAGCTGTTTACGCAAACGAACGATAAATTCAATCATAGAGAATATGCGAATCAAGTCGACGAACTTAGATACCATTTAATTTAATATCTTAGATATCAAGACCCTAGATTTGTAAGCATACGAGCGACAAATTTTCTGCCGCGGCGTATTTGCGAATTCGGGAGTGTACGATTCGCAACATACCAATACTAATCACATATTAATACAAGACCATATTCAAAAATAAAGGTGGTAGTGATTGATGACCTTTGCTCTTTGTAAAATTCATATAATATATTTAAGAACTGAAGTACAGTCAATGCATTTCGCTTCGGATCCACAGCCTCATAAGAACTGTATCAAACAATGGAGCGTGCCACGAATATGCATACATATATGGTCTATTATTGATGAATTCATTTTTGATTTACTAATTTTATTATTAAACTTACCGCAGTATGTACTTTTAATCCAAATGGATTGGAAGATGCTCCTGGTACTGATGGAAATCCAATATTTCCAAATTATTCAATGTAGGCGAAATTCGCCTACAAAAAAGGTTTTCTCGTAGTCTATTTAAATAAGGTATTCAAAATTTTCAACTTTTATATTTGAAACTTCTTTGGCACTAATGCCCTTTTGGAGCTCCTACTCTTTTTTATCTCTTTTAGAACCTTCAAGAAACTCAGCATAAACATGAACCACACAAGGGCTCTAACGGTCTCAAAGTCGGTAAGGTAGGAAATTCGTATTGAGAACTGGCCGCATATATCTACTCATTTTGAAAATATAATAAATTTCCAATGGGCACAACAGTTCACCGGCAAAAATAATTAAATTTAATGCCAGAATTGTTTTCTAAATTCTAAAAAATCTTCATTGGAAATGATTGTAGTTCTAAGAAGCGACAAAATCAGCTGCTCCGGTATGATAGTACTGAATAATCGTTTTTTATCATAACAGAAAATACGAGATTACTATGTATATTTGACGATTTTCAAAACATAAGAATGTACCTTGCAAATTTGATAAATTAAGAACTTGATGACCACGTTCCACAAATCCAACAACTGAGTCTCTTTGTAGCCCAATAGGGAGTAATCTCTCTTGCATTGGAAATTCCAGTTGTTTCACCATTCGTGAACTTTCCATATCACGTGATGAAGTCTTACTCTCAACAAGTGTTCCTGAAAAATATATCCATACTTTTAATCATCTAAATATAGATAAAGAAAGACACCCTAATGAATAAGGATATCGATTAGGCAATTTCTGCACGAAAGACAAAATAAATGCTGTAAGTAAAGTTCTTCTTGAGTGAAGTAAGAGTTTGCAGTAAAGCGTCTACTTTTCCTTGCGTGTGCCTGATAACCTTCACCCTATAGTTGAAGGTTCAACAAACGCGTTTTTTCCATCCCGGCTTTTCTTAAATCTTCGTGTTTTTGGGTATACATGTCGCCGCATATCCTATCTACATTGTATTTACTATAAAATCGACTGCTGCATACAATATGTAATATGTATGCCTTACAGCAGAACGGCCTAGTTTATTTTATTTTATCAGTGAAAGTAAAAATTTCCAAAGCAAAAAAATAGACTTGATTCCATATACAAAACATCTGAATCCTAGTTCTTTATACGGACTCATCGGAGTTTGGTTTCATATTTTATAGTTCCGGAAATGAAGCGCTAGGCTAAATAAGTTTAAGAGTAGACAATTAAGTTTAGGGATAAATTTATGTTGGAAATCACGGAACTCTTTCATTGACGACCGTACAGGGACCCAGAAGTAAAGTTTGATTCAAGCACGAAATAAAATATTTTTATTCTGTAATCATGCTATGAACACGTGGTAAGAAAAAAAACCTATGAAGAACTCAGTGGCGCAGTCCACTGAGTTCAACATATGAAGAAGAACTGATAAGCACGCCGCCGCATATGAACCTTATGCTAATTAGAGAAGAACAAGGAGCAATATACCCACCAATATCCCCCATCACGCCTATAAGAGGAAATCCAAACAGTATAGAATAGGAATTGGAATTCAATAAAATCCGGAAATTCTATGATAATATGCTTTGAAATGCATCAGAATTGTAAAGAGTGGAATAAAAACAATAGCAGCTCGGACACTAGATTGATAACCTACAATACATCCACATCTGTATTTTCTACACAGAGATGACTCGACGAGCATCGAAATGTAACACGCGGAGTTTAATTTGGCGCGAATTTATTTGAAATTTTATTATCCGTGAAATTATTATTCGATTTTTAAATTATTAAAATTAATTTAATTAATTTATCAAAGAAGAAATCTATCCTCTGAAAACTCCTGTTGGTCTGTTTCGCAGTTGAGGGTTTAAAAACCCAACCCTTCGTTGAGTTTTCCTCTCTTAGTACTGAAAATGGTAATTAGGGTAAAATTTAACGAAATGAATCAAAACTATTGATTTAGTATAAGAAAAATTATAAAGATAGATTTATTCTGTTAATTCCGATGTACAATTATACAAACGAAAAATAAAACGGACGCGTCCGAGTCCAAGTAAAGATTTTTCGAGTCTAAACCCTCGCGACTTCGTCGTTGGGAGGTTCAGTGCCGTCGCAGCGGTCCATAGCTCCCCAATCTTTCATGCTTTCTCTCTCTTTCAAATTAACGTTGCTCTGTATCTTGCTCTACATATCCCTACTCTAATTATGACTGATTCCTTGCCGATATCGTAATGCGTCTTCTCATGTGAAGAATGTTCGTGACTTCATAAGTTCACACTTCACCGGATTTAACGATAAAGTCCAGGCACGCAAATTGTTTATATTACAGTTTTGTATTTCCTGCTGTCAAAGTGTTCTATGTCTAAAGTATCATAATCATAATTTGGTCATTTCAAATATACTCTACTTAAATATTACATGACTAATCTCGTACGTACATTTATTCCAGCAAAATCTAATCACACAAGAACTTATTATCGCTTATTAAAAATTGTTCATGCCGATTCGCCCTGAAACGTTGCTTGCCAATCTTTTTGTACTTTTCGCTCGAATATTTTAAATCTGAACAGCGCATTTTACAGAAGCGATGGTGCTGTTCCTAATGGATGGAATGCAAATTTATGCGCTCGTTACACTCCCCTTTTAACTTGCAAAATTAGGATTTTAAATTTTGTTTGCATCTTCCAGTGATGAAATTTGCATTTCATTCTTCAAATTTCAAGATCTTAGGAATGTAGTGGTTCCTTATGAAATAACCTTTAGTGATGCAATTAGCTGCGGTGAAAATCTGCCATTAGGAAGGTAAGTTTAGCTATTGTTACTTTTTCTACTACTTTTGATTCTAGTTTCATGATACTTGCAAAACAAACATGACGGTCATGCGTGTCAACTGTCATAATATTCGTATAAACATGTAATTATTTCAAAATAAAAAAAGCAATGAAGCCAAATATTCAATTTATTCAAAATTCTTTAATGCAATGATCTTGATAAATATTTTCAATAAAATGTCAGTTAAAGTTTTAAAATTCATTTATTATATTTTAATATCTAAATTTTGAGTTTAACTGCATAGAAAATCCTGCTGTTTACTATTCGAATTTAATCCTGCAACCAATCAATATAAATGAATGTGTAAAAAAATTTTATTTTATTTAAAAGTAGAAATGCTAAATGTAACTTTCAAAATTTTTAGTGGCGGGAATACTTCTCCTTTTTTTAAGATTTTCCAAAAATTATTTAAACTTCAACTATTTACTTGCGAATTGAATTTCCTATTACTTTTCCGTTTTATTTCAGTTTTACTTTTTTTTTTTTTTGAATTGGCAAATCAAATTAATATTTTGAAATCAAGTATAATATTTTCTAGGATCATCTTCGAACTTTGAAACGACAGTTTTATATTATAAGCATGTTTAGCATGAAGGAGACCTCGTGTCTCGGATTTGTTCATGAAACTCGTATAAAGATTCTTTTTTTGATTAAATTTAACCAATTTTCACCTCAATCGAAATTATAATTCCAAAACAATTCCATATCCGTTATAACTTAGTCGTCTTAATATTCAAAAATTTTGTAATAAATTCGGTATTATCATGAATAATATTCTTGCCTAAATTACTATATCTGTTATTTAGTAATATTTATAAATTACGGGCAGATCTCCTTCGCATTTTGGCCTGAATTAATTAAAACCCGCATGGCCCAGCATTGCGCCACGGTTAGCTACTTGCATCTCCGCTCGCCCTGTCTACAACACTTATTTCTTCTAGCTACATGTTCGTCTCTTTCTCTCCCCTTTTCTTCTACGCAGTTTTAGATCATGCCGTCTAACTTTACATGCATGCTTCCTTATCTACTCCTCTTTCTATCTAAAGTAACGCTGTTTTAGGAAGTCGACTGGCTGAACGGCCTTGCGAAAGGCAGGTCAGTCCCATGATTCATTTCACATGTAGAATCTTGGTCTGCTTTTGCGTAATCTGTATCTCAACGTTAAGATCATCAATAACTCTAGTAATTTTAAAAGGTCCCACGTAATGATTGTCAAATTTATCGCTTCTCAAATCAACCAAAACATAGACATACTGATGGAGTTCAAACTTTTGTACGTTAATTTTTCTGTCATAATATTTTTTGCAACGTCTTTTAGCAGCTTCTAGACGAGCTGTCGCCAATGACTCTGTTCCTAAGATTTTATGTAGAAGTTCATCTACTAATTAAATATATGTCATAGGTACTTTTTCATCTTCGAATACTGATGGAAACCTGACCTTTCTTCCGAAAACCATCTCGTGTGGAGTCACGCCCGTGGAGTCGTGACCCGCGGTGTTAAATGAAAAAATAGCAAATGGTAACCACTGATCCCAGCTACTACGCTCACCATAGTTTCTCAGGTATTCTACAAATGTATGATGACTTCTTTCTAGCGAGCCTAAAGACTGCGGATGGTCTGCACTAGACCTTAATTGACGAATTTTAAATATTTTAGCGACGTTTTCCATAATATTATTCATGAATTGTGATCCCTGATCTGTCTGAATTGTTTCGGGACAACCAAAGACACAAATTAGATTCTCAGCGAGTGCTGCTGCAATATGAGGTGAATCTATTTTTGAAAGTGGAATAGCACCTGAATATTTCCTCAAATTATCTTGCCGTGTAAGCATGTACTGATTACCGGACTCGGTGATAGGTAAAGGACCCACTAAATCAATTTGTACTTTTTCAAAAGTTCCAATCGGGGTATCTGTTATTGGCATCAGCATTTTAGTTTTGATTCTAGTTGATTTCCTTTTGTGGCAAATTTCGCACGTTTAAACATAATTTCTGACTTCATCCCTCATGCCCTTCCAATAAAAACGTTCTCGAATTCTTTCTAATTTTTTCGTTTCACCTTTATGTCCGCCGACCGTAGAGTCGTGACATTCCCGGATTATATCAGGACGCTTTTCTACCTCAGGAATTTCGACCTCGCCTGTGCGTACTGTTATCTGAAAACCACCTTTACCAAAATGAGTTCTAAATATTTTTTCTATTACGGCCCATGTCAATTTATCGAATCCATCCCCCTCACGAGATATACTGAAACTTTTATTTTTTGTCGATTCAAGGGCTTCTCTTAATGTGTTCACAGCGTTTTTTATGTTTTTCGCAAAAACTTTTGAATCGAAATTTTCTTTTATGTATAAATTATAAATCATACGTCCAACATGAGAATAAGATGTAACATAACCTATTTGCGCTTCTAGATCTTTTAGGTACGAGGGATTGATAATCGAATTATCTATAAGCTCACGACCTAGGGGTGTAGTGAGCACACCGTCACACGAAAAAAAATAAGGATGTGGTCATTTCTCATCCACACCTTATCTCTACTTAACTGAAACAATGGAGTAAGTACCACATTCCCCTGCTTTGAATCTGGATGCAAAATCTGACTCGTCTCTAAATAAATAGTTTTATCTAATTCTTTTCTCTTTTCGGGTATTTTATCTGCGACATCATTTTCACGCATACTTGCTAAAACATGTCCCCAAACTCCACTCAAATTCTGAAATTCATTTCTGTCCAAAACGTCGTCGTCATAATCACTATCTCTATCATTTACAACACCTGTCGATAGTCCATCGGTTCCACTCAACATCTCCACATCATTAAACATCGTTCCGGGAGAGCGTGTCTCCTCAATTGAGACCACCTCCCCCTGAGACCCATCTCGGAGACCGTGCCTCCTACATTGAGACCACCCCTCCGAGAAGCAAGGGCTCCCAGCCCCTGTCTCCTGAGACCTAAACCGGAGAGCGTGCCTCTTCCAATGAGACCACCTCCCCAGATTTTTCGAGACCATCACTACGAATTCTCCCAGAACTCCGCCGGCACTTTTTCCTGACCTACATGGCCTTTCATCAAGCTCTGCGGCTTCACACACTTCCGTGTGGCTAGCTGGTCCACCAAATACCGTTTTATTCACCTTATGCGGGGAGTATCCCTCCACAATTGAGGCCACCTCCCCCAAAGACAAATCTCGGAGACCGTGCCTCCCACATGGAGACCACCCCTCCGAGAAGAGGGAACGATGACGCGAAACGTCACCTTCTCCCGTCCCAGTTATAGCCTCCATAATTTGCACGTGCTCTCCACGATCGATGCCGGACGCTCGTGCCGTCACACTACCAGGGAGGGGAGGGGAGATCCGCTTGCCGGCCCCGTTGCAACCTGATACCGGTGTACTCTCGTGGCCGTCGAGTGACCCAGCTGCAGGCAGCAAACGACGAACTGACCCACGTCCCTCTGAAACACTTGCACCTGTTTCTGTCACCTTCACATCCTGGCGCACTCCCCATCGACCGGAACTAGGCGTGGGTATAGAGCTTAGCGCCTTGGTATGGTCTACTGTCTCATAACAAATCTCAGTGTCCGTAGCGTTCTCGTCTATTGTCTCTGTATGGATATTACAGAATGATTCAACAAGATCCGTATCGTCACTATCAATTTCGCATGTGCTTACAAAAACTCTCTCTATCGGGTACTCATAATAAAGCAGTTTGCTTTCTACGATGCAGTTTACGGACACATTGTCCTCCATAGCATTTTCGTCACTGTCCTCATCACCCATGTCATTTCCGTCATTTACGTCATTTCCCATTTCCATCTCTACTGGATTACGTGAAAGCGCATCCGCGTTAGCATGAACCATACCAGGCTTATATACTATCTCATACTTGTACCCTTGCAACTTTATCTTCCAAAAAGCTAATCGGGATCCCATTGTGGGATCTTTTAATCGATCAAGCCAAACCAACGCTTTATGGTGGGTTACCAAAGTAAGTTTTTGACCATACACATACGGTCTAAAATGTTTAACTGCAAAAATAATAGCTAAAAGCTCATTTTCAGTGGTCGTATAATTTATGTCAGCTTCAGACATTGTACGCGACGCATATGCCATTAGGAAGTCTTTCCCAATTTCTCCATGACTAAGAATGGCTCCTATGGCATAATCGGATGCGTCTGTAGTAACTATAAAAGGTTTTGAAAAATCGGGATACTGTAACAGAGGTTTAGTAGAAAGAATATTTTTCAACTTCTCGAAAGCTTGCTTAGCTGCCGCGGACCAAACAAACGGACTGTCTTTCTTTAGTAATAAAGTTAATGGTTTCGCAATTGTGGCAAAATTAGGTATGAAACGACGGTAATAACCAGCTAGTCCTAAGAACTGTTTAATATTCCTGCGACCCTTCGGACGAGGAAAGTTACTTACGGCCTCAACTTTTTTCGGATCTGGTTTAACCCCTTCTTTAGAAATCACATGACCTAAGTAACCGATTTCTTTGCACAAAAACTTGCATTTATCTGGCTGTAAAACATGTCCCGCTGTTTTCAAACGAACCAGCAATTTCGTTAATTTTTTATTATGTTCTTCTATTGTTTTTGCATAAATTACAATGTCGTCCATATAGATAAACATTTCAACTCCTTGAAGCCCTGATAAAACAAGATCCATCATTCGTTGGAACGTGGCTGGAGCTGATTTATACGAGATCAAGCACAGTAAAATACTGAGCGCCCCCCGAGTTGGTATAAAATGTCTGTAATATTTGGGAGAGGGTAGGCACCCCCTACAGTTTTCTCATTAAGGGCGCGATAGTCTATCACCATTCGCCACCTTTTGTTCCCCTGTGAATCTGCTTTTTTTGGTACCACCCAAACTGGTGACTTATACGCTGATTTTGAGTACGATATCGCAACATGACTTTTTAGATTTTTTGTTTCTTTTTCTACTACCTCTTTGTGTACTGCTGGATACCTGTAGTTACCCTTATTTACCGGAACATCATCTACAGTATCAATTTTGTGTTGAATAACATTTGTACATCCCAATTTATCCCCTTTCAAGAAAAACTGATAAGGAAATTTAGCTACAGTTTTCAAAAGACTTTCCTTCTCTTCTTTGTTTAAATTTCCCAAATAAAGTTCCTTTTCTAATTCTTCCATTCGGTTAGACGGATTAATTTTTTAATTATTTTTGATATTGCCTTCCTTCTCAGATCCCGAAATAATTTTTGCGATTTCAAATTCTTCTCAAGTCAAGGGTGAAATTGAAAGTTGTACGTCCATGGTATCAAAATTTTCACTCAGTTTTCCAGTAACTTTTCACTTAGTTTTCCAGTCCGTTTCGCAGTTGAGGGTTTAAAAACCCAACCCTTCTATGAGTTTTCCTCCCTTAGTACTGAAAATGGTAATTAGGGTAAAATTTAACCAAATGAATCAAAACTATTGATTTAGTATAAGGAAAATTAGAAAGATAAATGTATTCTGTTATTTCCGATGTACAATTTTACAAACGATAAACAAAGCGGACGCGTCCGAGTCCATGTTCAGATTTTTCGAGTCTAAACCCCTCGCGACTTCGTCGCTGGGAGGTTCGGTGCCGTCGCAACGGTCCTTAGCTCCCCACTCTTTCATGCTTTCTCTCTCTTACAAATTAACTTTGCTTTCAATCTTGCTCTACATATCCCTACTCTAATTATGACTATTCTTACTTTAATAGTGAGGAAGAAATATCTCACTGAAAGTTCTTTCAACTCTCAAGTTTCCTTGATACTTTTCTTTGCCGAAACTAAAAAACATGTTTATCGGCCGGTCTCAATTTACAACTAATTATAATTAAACAATAGGCAATTTTCATTGTTGTTTTCATTTTGTAAGCATTGTTAAGGTACACTGCGTGCGCATATCAAATTTTAGGCAGTTTCAGTCATATTTAGCTGAATTTTTACGATTCATGTTTTAACAAATAATTGAATTTGGGGAAATTTTTTTTTAACTTTTTCATTTTTACTATTAACACTCCGTTAGACGCAACCGGCCTGACAGGCCACTTCAAGCTGTTTTCTGTTTTATAGCAGACTACGTAAAATGTGACTATGATTCTTCAAACCTGCCAGGTTCCCTGCACCCGAGCGGACTAAGTCGCCAACAAATTAGCAAAAAGAGAGGCTTTCATAATGTAAACTTGACATTTCACTCACAGGGGTTTTTTGGGTTGCCGATAAAGAATTTGATGTCGATTCCACAAAAAAATAAAATGGCGGATGCAATATGGCGGACCCTTGTATAAACAACTTATTCGACTTCGATGACAATCGTCATACTGGAGTTTCATGAGTTGATGATAACACATTTGTCGTCATTTTTACGAAAAACATAATCGCGGATGCAATATGGCGGACAGTGTTTATGAAATATGAACAAAACGGGAATTTAGACTGTAATGGTTGCCATATTTGATACACAATTTTTTTAACGTGAAAATCCCTATATTTTGTGCAATTAAAAAAACCCGCAAATTCGGTGATTCTGCTTTTCAATAGTCGCCATATTGGCTTCACTATTTTAAACGTTGTAATTCTAACGTCAGAATCGTAATGGGCGACCCCGAAAACCCCCGTACATCAAGTTTCAGACGAGTTGAAAGAAAATGGCTAATTCTGCGATTCTGCCTTTCAATAGCCGTTTAGGGTTGCGTGTAACGGAGGGTTAAAAATATTTATCGCATAAAAAACTGCAAATATAAAAAAGTTCCGTCTTGCCCTTTTCTATATGACCATATTGTTAAAAATTTAATTTTTTGATCTTTAAAATTTGGATATCACGATACACGTGGACAATAGTTTTCCGCGTTTTCGAGCGCGCGACCCATTCTTTGATCCGAACCCTCAATTGCACTCTCGACCGTTCAAAATGCAGTTAGTAGCTTCAATGATCTCGGCTTTGTCAGAGATCTACCTAGATAAGGCACACCAAGGTCAGCAACAAATAAGGAGAAGTGACTAGATGTTTTGTTATCATTTACTGAAAATCCACGTAATTCCATCCGCAGAGCTGCTCAAGAGCATGCGATAAGTAAATCGTCTGTACACAACTTACTAAAAACGGCGAAATTCCATCCATTTAAAGTGAAACTGGTTCACAAGTTGAATGAAGACGATCTCGATCATCGCGTTGAGTTTTCTGAAGATATGATGGCATGTATAGTTAAAGATCCTAACTTTCCATCAAACATAGCTTTTTCAGATAAAGCAACTTTCCAACTTGATGGAACTTTAAATGGATATAATTGCAGATATTGGGCAGATGAAAATCCTAACTGGATACGAGAAGATAAATCGCAGTATCCGCAGAAATTCAATGTTTGGGCTGGAATACTCAACAATAGAAGTATAGGACCATTTTTCATTGATGGTAACTTAAATGCTTAAAACTATGAAGCTATGCTTCGACATTTAACAGTTCCTGCAATCAAGGAAATAACCAGAGTATTTGTTGATGGGTGGATAGGACGGAGGGGCACAATTGAATGTCCAGCTAGGTCACCTTATTTGACGCCTCTAGATTATTTTTATTGGGGTTATCTGAAGGATCGGGTGTTCAAAATAAAACCCCAAAATTTAGATGAATTACGGGAAAGGATCATAGATGAGTCAGCTCTCATTTCTATTGAAATGATCCAAAATGCTATTGATGCTTTTCATCATCGATTAGCTTACTGTCAAGAGGTGAAAGGAGAAAAATTCGAGCACTTAAAAAAAGATGTTGTGCTGATTAATGCTAATAATCAAATGTGAGAGGCGAGGGGACTCACGTAAATCAAGCACCTTAAAGGGAACAGATTTTACTACGTCCACGTCGTTGTTCCTGAATAACGCTAAATGTTACTCCAAGAATGAGATCAACGTTTTTCGTAAACACCTCAGCCGCAGGAGTACAGATTGGACCCGCCCGATACCTGTGTCAAGCCTAATAACCTTCAGCTGAAATTCAAGGTCACCCTTGAACCACGACCTGAGTACATGTTTGGACGTAAAATTTCCCG
>CAKNWW010318429.1:351-16169 GCA_932074435.1 Andricus kollari | reverse complement strand
ATGTGGTTTTCAGTAAAAAGGTTAGGATAACTATTGTAATTTAATATTTTTTTTAACTAAATTTAAATTTTCATGGTGAAAAGATTTGTTGGAAAAAAGAATAGCTGAATCGACTAAATTCTTCACAATACGAATCTTTTGGTGTATAGGATTATTTGACAACAAATTGAAAAGTTTACCGGAATACGTACTTTTTCTATACCAGTTTGTGATAATATCGTTTGAATTTTTTCTGATAATTTTTAGGTTTAAAAAACTGATATAATTCTCAGATTCAATTTCAAATGTGAATTTTAACTTTTTGTGATAGCTAATAAAACAAGAAACAATGTTTTCAATTCCGTCTTTTTGAACAATAAGACAAGTGTCGTCAACATATCTATAAAAAGCATGAATTTTAAACTTTATATTTAAAAAAATTTCTAATTCGAGATCTTGTAAAACAATTTCAGCAAGAATACCTGATATCGGAGATCCCATTGGAGTCCCGAATTTTGTATTGTAATAATTATTATCAAATTGAAAACTAGTAGAATTCATGAGAAAAGAGATACCAAATTTAAAATCATTTTGAGAAAGATTAGCAAAGTTTTTAATATAACGCCTTCTCTTATCGATACCAGCGCGAACCAATTCTAAGGGTATATTAGTAAATAGTGGTTTTACATCTAAAGACATAAAAACATGGTTATTCGGAATTTCGATTTTAATAATATTTTCTCGAAAAGTAAGAGATTTTTTAACAAAGGAATTTAATTTCGGAATAGAATCAGATAAGATTTTACTCACAGTTTTAGCCAAGTAATAAGTTGGAGTGTTAATATAGGATACCACTGGTCTTAAAGGAATATTAGTTTTATGAACCTTTGGAAGGCCATATATTTTTTCTATCTTGGTATTCGAAGTAGAAAATGACTTTATTTTGAAGCTACTACCGAAATAACCCTTAGAATTCCACTCTTTTAATAATTCAAAAGTAGAAGTTTGAAGGTCTTTGAGAGGATTAGAAGCAATTTTTTCATATGTACAAGTGTCACTGAGCATTTAATTCATTTTAGAATAATAAGAGGATTTTTCGAGAATGACAGTAGTATTACCTTTTTCGGCACGAGTAATTAAAATATCTTCATTATTCTTGATAAAATTTTTGGTTATTTTAATATTTTCAGCTATTTCTTTATCGATATGAGAAATTTTTTTCGGTTTTTCAAAATTATTTGAAGTTAAAGATATTATTTTATGTCTACATTCTTCTCTAGATTCAGATGGAATCATATTTAAATTAATTTCTAAATCTTTTACAATCTCTAACATTTGGTTTTATTTTTTTGAAACAGAACACGAACTAAATATTGCGCCAAGTCGAAGTATGTCAGCAATAGGTTCAGGAATTGTTTTTTCTTACAAATTAATAAGCCAAGGATGAGGAGAAAATTCTAATTTATGTATATTAGTAGAAAGATTATGAGGATTAGTTGGTAACCAATTTTGAAATTTTTTATTTAAAATTATTTCATCTTTGCAGCCATAAGATTCATTACATTTTTCAAATTCATAAATAAAGATGGCAAATTCCACATTAGGCATAAGGCTTTTGATTTTATTTTTTGAAACTTCAAGATTCTTTAGCAAAAAATTTACATGATTATGAATATCTACAATTTCATTCTCTCTGAACTGGATTTTTTATTTTTCAGTTACAGAGTTTAATTTTTTTTGACAATAAGAACTAAAAAATATTAAGTTTAGTAACGTTTTTAACACAGTAATTTATAATTTTTGGAATCAATTCGGAACGACGACAATTTGAGAGAAAGTTTTTTCTACATTCAGTTATTTTAATTTCACTAGAAATGTTAAAGACCTTTGATTTCAGAAGAAACAGCAGGTCCAAATCTCCGATGTAATTCCCGTAGATCCATCATGTTTAAAGTCAATGGATGCAATCCTAGTTAATGCATATGATAAGGGTTATTAGCTAAGGGTTATTTTGGTAGTAACTTCAAAATAAAGTCATTGTCTACTTCGAATACCAATATAGCAGAAATGTATGGCCTTCCAAAGGTTCATAAAACTAATATTCCTTTAAGACCTGTGGTATCCTATATTAACACTCCAAATTATTACTTGGCTAAAACTATGAGTAAAATCTTATCTGATTGCATTCCAAAATTAAATTTCTTTGTTAAAAATTCTTTTGCTTTTCGAGAAAATATTATTAAAATGAAATTTCCGGATAACCATATTTTTATGTCTTTAGATGTAAAACCGCTATTTACTAATATACCCTTAGAATTGGTTCTCTTTGGTATCGATGATAGAGTGCGTTATATAAAAAACTTTACTAATATTTCTCAAAATGATTATAATTTGGTATCTCTTTTCTCATGAATTCTACTGGTTTTTTTAATTTGATGATAATTATTACAATCGAAAATTCGGTACTCCAATGGGATCTTCGATATCAGGTATTCTTGCTGAAATAGTTTTACAAGATCTCGAATTATAAATTTTTTTAAATTTAAACTTCAAAATTCATGCTTTTTATAGATATGTTCACGACACTTTTCTTATTGTTCAAAAAGACGAAATTGAAAACATTGTTTCTTGTTTTAGTAGCTATCACAAAAAGTTAAAATTCACATTTGAAGTTAAATCTGAGAATGATATCAGTTTTATAAAGCGAAAAATTATCAGAAAAAATTTAAACGATATTATCACAAACTGGTATAGAAAAAGTACATATTCCGGTAGACTTTTTAATTTTTTGTCAAATAATCCTATACACCAAAAGATGGGTATTGTGAAGAATTTAGTCGATTCAGCTATTCTTCTTTCCGATAAATCTTTTCACCATGAAAATTTGAATTTAGTTTTAAAAAATATTAAATTACAATAGTTATCTGAAACTTTTTACTGAAAAACACATCAAAATAAGACTCTTTCAAATTAATAATAAAAAACTTTCTTCCGAGTTAAATTCAACAAATAATAATAAACTACAAAAATTTGTCTCTTTTAACTTTTATCCAGATATATCTCATCCAATTCTTAGACCTTTTTCTAACTTTAATATTAATACTATTTTTAGAATTGATTCAAAATTTGACCGTTTTTTTAAATTGGGGAAACACTGTTGGAAAAATTAGAACAGTGTACTGCTGTTTATAAATTGGATTGTTCTTGTGGTATGTCCTGTATTAGACAAACTGAAAAATCGCTAGAGACTAGAAGAAACGAGCATTTCGGAAATATTAACTATTGTACAAAAAACCATAAAGAAATGCTAGACACATCCACTCTGTTCATAATGGAAATTCAAATTATATCAAACGGGCTGACATTAAAATACTACATAAGGAGTCAAATTATTATAAAGGAACCTTTGTCGAGATGATGTATATTAAAAATGAGAATTACAATGCTTTGAACAATATTACTGATTTGAAATTTTATACTCCTGCTTACAATATGATTTTAGATCAAGTTTGTTAATGGAATTTACTTTTTTTTTAATTTAAAAAAAATTTGAATTTGGCACCTAAACTTTCTTTCTTCTGAATCAGTATGTTCGAACCTTTCAGTACTCAATCGACTAGGGACCCGCATGGTACATCGTACCATGCTCCCTCTTCAAAATCTTTTTTGAAAATCCTTTACTGGAAATCATAAAAATTTTATTTAAATTCAAAATCCTTCATCATAGTGTAATAATTACCGAAAATGGTTGTGTTTCAAGATACTAATCTCAAATTTTTTCTATCTGATTGACACTTTTTCAATTACGAAAACTTTACGTTTTCAAATTTCCACGATGTCACATCGACATTGTCAATTGTTCTTGGAGGATACTCTCTTTTTCTTTTTTTCGAAAATTTTAATTATATTGACTGAACTTCATAGCTTTACCTGTTGGTAAATCATTATATTTCGATGTTAAAAAATCATGTTTTAAAAGACTTTTACTTTTTATGTAATTTCTTATGTAATTCTTTTAATAGATTTTAACCATGGATTTCTGATGAGGTTACTAGGACTAATGGCGGAACGTCAATTGTATTAAATACTTTTTGGTCGGAAAGTGTTGTTAATTTTTCTTCTATATAATTCATCCCTGACGTTAAAACATTATTGAGGATTTTCAATATTTCCACTATCTAATTAAATAAAGTTATCCAGGTTCAAGGAAATGGATGTCAATTCCTTTGAGATGTCAGGCTTCTCAATACGGGTAGATAAAGTTAGTTTTACAATGCTAGCAAATTCCGAAAAACTCGACAAAGAATTTTTAGATTAAAATGTCATGGATTTTCAAAATCGGATTTTAATAGCGATTGAAAACGGCATTTTCCATTTTTTGCAAAAATAAAAAGTTGCTCCAGAGATATGGAGCTGCTGAATCATGATAGAAAATGTTTGATCCAAAAAAAATGGTTCTGTTCTGAGTTGAGGAAAGCAAAATTGGAGATCGCGACAGGCATTTTTTTGCTTAAAATCCGAAGAAAATGAAAATATTCTGTTCTCGAATGATAATAATTTCAAGGTATGTCAATGCTAAAAGTAACTAAGTAACTAAATTGTTAGTAAACTTTTGATGACAATTTTGAAAATTATTTAATCAAAAAATGATAGATCGGAAGAATCATTTTACCCCTTTCGATCAAAATGTTGGTTATCTTGTTATGTACGGCCACCCTTCATATGTTAAAAGTTTTGAATACATTGAGATTTAAATTCTTTTAATATATGAAAATGAGGAAAAGGTTATTTCAGCATGAATCAAATTTTGGAAAAAATGATAATAATATAGATGTGAATTCGATCTCGCTTGTTTTTACTTTGTTTGTTTATATTTATATAGTGCTCATTTAAAAAGCGCTTTGCTTCCCGTTACTATATGTATTTGCTTTCTCACAGAGAAAGGAATTTATTTTTAAAATAATATACAAACTTAAGTTTTCACTTTATTCAATTAAAAAATAGAAATTTACCAAAATATATAAAATTACAAAATAATGCAAGAAAATTTTCAAGTAAAAGGAAAAATTTTTTCAATTCATGCATTAACTTTTAATTATGTCGGTACTTTCGCCACATTATTAAAAAAAAAGTTGTTTGAAATAATTTCATTGAGAAAAAATTGAATAATGTATACTTTTGGAAGTAACACAAAAATTATAGATAAAATTAAATGCAAGTTTTTCACGTCAAATTTTATAAGGCTATTTTATAAGGCTAAGAACTATGATTTCAAAGAATAATAAAATATGCAATTGATGATTTGAAATATCAGACGAAACTGATCTTCAATATTCTGTTTTGTCAATATGCCTGTCATTAGTATACAAAAATCGAAATAATGTAGTTTCTGCACGGGTCGACCGAGTTTGCAAAAAGTTCAATTAAAAGGCAATATTTATGGTTGTACCCATCACAAAAAACTACCAGGTATCAAGATAATACGGCAAAAGGATCAAAATAATGCAGCGTTTTGATATCAAAAAGAAATGTTTTTTGAAAATCAAAAGCTTAAGAGCATTCAGAACGGAAATTTAGCTTCCCTGATTATTTTTCAAAGGGGACTTCCTTCCAAGAAGTAAATGTAGTAATCCAGATATTTAGTATACATCTTCTTTGGGAAGGTGCGATCAGAACTGACATTTTATTCACCCTAACAGTTTTTTCAGGGTCTTGTAGTTTTAGGAAGTAAACCCGGTAGTCCAGGTATTCAAAATACTCTTTCTCTATAAAGTTGTGTCCGAACTGAAGTAAACTGCACCTTAGAACAGTAAGGGTAAAGAAAGATGTATTTTGAACACCTATACTACCACGTTTGCTTCTTAGAATGACGAGACCTTAAAAAACCGATAAAGGTGTCTTAAATTTCAGTTATGAACACAACTTTCTTGAGGAAGATGTATTTTAAACACTTGGACTGCCGTGTTTAGTTCTCAAAATGTCGAGATATTCCAAAACTCATGAGATTGTGTGAAATTTTGGTTATGAACAGAATCCTCGCGAAAGGTATATTTTCAGCTCCCGGACTACCGGCCTTACTTCTTAGAAAAAATACACTTTCGAAATCCGATCAGGATGTCCTAGACTAGCAGCTTTACTTTTCCGAATGACGAGACCTTTGAAAACCCATCAGCGTGTTTTAAATTGCACTTACGAACACAACTTTCCGGAGGAAGATGTTTTTTAAACACATGGACTACCGGGTTTATTTCTTAAAATGACGAGACCTTCGAAAACTCATGAGGGTGTCTTCAATTTCAGTTATAATAATAACTTCCTCCAAGAAGATCTATTTACAACACCTAAACTATTATTATCGCCATCAATCACTTTTTCATTATTTTAATAATTTTTCTTCAATTCTTAATCAAACACCGTATTCAGAATGACATTTAAAAAAACAGCTTTTATTCGCAGTTTACTTTCAGAAACCCACTCTTGCTCTGTTCTGAATACTGATGCTAGTACGCCCTGAAGTTTTGCTCCTTAATTTTTATTGATTCTCTAAAGTGAATCATATTAGGTGAAAATCCTAGCATGAAATAGCTCCAACAATTTGATACGCAAAGTTTTCGTATGATGAAAAATCAAACTGAGGAACGAAATAGTTATAGTTATATAAAATTGCTCTCATCTGTTTCGTTTTTAATTATAAAAACAGAACAGTGTGTTACGACACCAATGGTTATTTTAAATTTCAATAATATAAATTTATTGAGATGATACATTTTACAGGGTAGCTTATAATAAATTATAATGCAAAGTCAAGAACAAATATTAAAGTAATCATGATAAGTAAAATTTTTACTTTATTTCGCAATATCTGTATCAGCAATCCCAGGCCGAAGTACAAAAATGAATGTGATATACATTAAATATAATAGGGTTGAACACAATGTAGACATGTTTATATTTTGAACAAAATCGAGTACGAAGCACGAGATTTGAGATGAAAATATGTTCGCTAAGGCCGGATGAGCGTTAACAAAAGAGAATATACAATCACCAAATTACAGATGTCGATGCTTTGACCTTTAATTTTAAATGACCTGGGCACAAATGTGGGGGAAATACAAAGAACGAGAATAAGAAACAATTTTATATCTTCAACCTTTGTGGGTTAATATATATTCACTTTGTATAAAATACAATTTCCAACTAACGTTCAAAGTTTAATGTTTCCACATTTGTCAATGGACATTGGATAATAAGGAGTCAAAATAACGTAATACTCTAAAAATACATAATTCAGGAAGCCTAGATTCTCAAAATATATTTACTTCATCGAAATTTTGAACCTTGTTTTTTTTTATAATTAACTGACTTTGGGGTTACATTTGGGCTCTCTTTATTCTGGACCTGTAGCAAATTTTTTAGGCTCTTTGAAAAAATTCTTTGATGAAAATCCCTATATTATATCTCACAGATGGATCTGATGGCCGGACAAGTCAACAACAAGGAAGACAAGCGCCTGCAAGACGGAATCCGGCAACATTAAATCGACAACGGTTGGTGGCAGAGATTCCGCCGATGCAAGACCAGACCGCCTATGCAGGTCCTAGGAATCAATGTTAGTATACTATCATTTTTTTGAACTTACAAATAATTGCTGATATTCAGAAAAAAATCCAAATTGTATTTCTTACCCGCAATCAAATTGTTTTCGCTGAACCACGTTGGCTCCTGGAGACCTATGAAACAAATTTCGAATGTCAACTAAAAAAGTACATATTTTTATAGGAAATTTAATTGCGCAACTCTTTCATAGAACAAAAATGTTGTAACTTTATCCATTTTCAAAGTAAACTCAAAACCCCGTTTAATAAAAGAAAAACTTTCAGTAAATTGTAGAGGTTTATGAAATTTATGAAATGTGTGAAAATTAATGATAATTTTGTATAATATTTCTGCTGGACAACTGCCGTGGTTTGGAAGAACGCCGTTAACTGCAACATGAACGAAGCCCAGAAAATCGACAACAATTGTTCGAATCATTATTTGCGTGTATCGCGTAATCTAATTCATTTTCTGAACTTTCTGGTTGTTCTTGACTGTACTGCTTATGAAAATGACATATCTGCCAAAAAATTGTTTTAAAATGTTAATTAATTATTGAAAATGCAGTTTTCGGTGGTTATGGAAATCCTGAAATTCGAGAGAACGCCGTAACCGGCAGGATTTCTATTGGTGGGGTTATCTAAAGAGTCGCGTGTATGATGAAATGCCCACAACTCGTAATAACATGATCGAGCGAATCATGTCTGCTTGTTCACAAATAACACCAGACACACTTCGCAGTTGTGTGAAATCCTTCGAAGCTCGAATTAACAAGTGCATCGAAGTGTTAGGGCAACATTTTGAGCACTTATTGTGAAATGTTAATCGAAAAACAGAACACCGATGGTGAGAGGCGAGGGGACTCACCGAAATCAAGCACTCCGATGGTGAGAGGCAAGGGGACTCACCGAAGATCTTGAAATAATCAACAGTTACATTTTTCGCAATTGCAGCGCCATCTATCGCAAATCGAAAAAAAATTTTGAACAAAACTTACGTATTTCATAAAGGAGAATCTGAATCTGTGATAAAAAATTGGGGTTCCCTTTCAAAATTACGAAGTTACCCCCACTCCTGCCTCCTGGAGGGGTGGGGGGCCCTATCTGCGGCACGGTATAGAAACGCCGCAACATTGACGACTTCATGTTGATGTACGAGTTGCATTAGGGAATAAGTGATATTTAGAACTGAGCAGGCTGTAGCCAGAACCGTTCTACGATGAAGACACTGCAAGCTTATCAAGCCTTTACCCCCTTTAATTTGAGGGAGGTATATTCGAGATACGGAGATTTAGGATGATGACTTCAATGGATTCTCATCATCTTGCGTGTACTTCGGTCAAGTTGCTTCAACTCATTGGCGTTCCATTTTGCTTCACCAAACGTGTAGAGCAGTATAGGAACGGCCAGCATATTGGTCGCCTGGATGATATTCTTTCCAGATAATTTGGAAGCACACATTTTTCTGAGAATTTGGCGATACCTTTTTTGAAGCGCCGTTTGTAGCGCGCGCACATTTTGGGATTCCGCTTGCTGTATTTCAAGATATGTATATGTTTCTCCAATACCATGATGTTGAATGGCATTTCCACCTATAAGCTGAAAATCCTAATCGTCACGCGATGATGCAGTTTCTAGTCCTCCTTGGTGTAGGTGGAGGCAGGCATACTTGTCCAGTCCGAAGCTGTTGCCTCGGAGGAAAATAGCAAGAGGGATATGCAGAAAAGTATCGGACACAGAGAGTCTACTTAGAAGACCCCGATCTTATATATGATATAGCTGGTAGTCACTTCTCTATTATTAGATATTATGATAAATCTTGTCCGCCACAAGAGCATGAGCTCTTTCATGTATCTCACTATTTTTTTATGCACCTCCATGCACTAAAGGAGCTTGATAAGTAGCTCATGGTTCGTGTTATATAATTCCTTATGGTAGACAATCCAAGCCATGGACAGATTGCGTCGACATCTGATCAAGTCCTGGGTAATACACCTGTCCATTAAAAGGTTCTCCCTACAACCTACCAGCCCTCTCTTGCATCCACGTTGTTCAACTATTGCACTCCCTACCGGCTCGATAGATGTTAATATCCTCTTTTTGAAGATGCCAGTGAATAGCTTGTATTTGGTGTTTAAACAAGCTATGGGTCTGTAGTTCTGTGGAGTTGACAAATCTCCGGTGTTAGGAATCAATACCGTGCGTCTTTCGACTAGCCACCCTGGGATGTGGTGTTCTCCGTTTAAGAAAGTAGTAAATATAAGAGCTAGATGTTGGTGCGTATAAGTGCACGTCTTTCACGAAAAGTTGTTAATTTTATCTGGCCTTGGCGCTGAACAGTTCTCAGTTCTAGCGATAACTTTCTTCACTTCTTCAACAGTAATAAGTGGAAACTCTTTCTCTGCATCTTGTAGCCTTTGCCTTTGGCAAAAGTTAGGAAAGAGTGATATGTCTGAAGCGTCTTCATTTAGCTGATATGTAGCTCCATATACCTGCTCCCGGATGACTTGAATCTATTCTCGACTGGGCCGATTTTCAACGACACGTGACGTTTTACTGAACAGGCAGAGGGAATCCTCTACGCTCCAGCTATTGAACTTTCAGCAGGGCCGTTGTGAAAAATACAATGCGTGCCCAAAATTTCTCGTTTTCGTTTTTTCCGCGTAGATTTAAAATCGACTAAAAAAAGTCTTCAAGCGAATATTGCATCCGTTGCTCGGTATATTTATGAAGCCAAAGGACCCAACTAGAGCACTGCTAGTGGCCGCACAATGGGCCAAAATAAAAAATAAATGGTAAAAAATTTGATTTCTCGTCATGTCTGTATAACACTTCGTACAAGGGGTAGGGGGGGGGGGGATTCGGAGACTTTCATTTTGAATGTGATATCAAAAGCTACAAACTCAAATGCTGAATACATTATAACGGCAAAAATGGTTAAATTTGCATACTTTGGTCTGAAACCTGCACGAAGAAAAAGGATACATATTATTTACAACACCCTCAGCATAAGCTTGGACAACATGACTCTGCAGTACATTTTACAAGAACTTCAGTTAAATCTACAGATACTCAAAGTTAGGTGAAATCTAGAGAAAATCAGTAGATTTAGCCTGATGTGTCGTAAATTTTATAGATCCTATTCCTGCGTGTGGCATGAAATCGTTTATAGGGTTAACTATTAAAAATTTTTGGGATTCGTTAAAAAATTTTTTAAATAAAAATCCCTATAATATATCTTATAGATGGAAATACCGGAATGCCATCACAACTAAGCCAAATATCAACAGGGGCCCAGACCCCGGATCACCATTATGCTTCGGCATATAGCAGTCGACGTTAGTATATTATAATTTTTTTAACTAACAAAAAATTCTTGGGACTCAGAAAAAAATTCGAATTTCATTTCTTAACCGCCAATAAATAGTTCTCGTGAACGACGTTGACACATGAGACCTTTGAGGCAAGTTTCGTATTTTAAATTGAAAAATACATATTCTTATAGGAAAATTTTTTGTTCAAATTTTTTCCCTGACAAATATGGTGTAGCCTTCCCCGTTTCCAAAGTAAGCCTGAAACACTGTTGAAGAGAAAAAAATTCTGTAAATTTTTGAAATTCATGAAATTTAAGGAAATTTATTGCAATTTGTTAGCGTTTTAAAAATAAATTGGAATTTGTAAAATTTGTAGAAGTTAAGAATAATTTATAAAAATTTATGGACATCTACAGGAATTTGTGGGCATTTACGGAAATTTACAGAAACTTATGGAAATATGTAATAATTCATTAGTAACTTTTAATAACAGTTCTGCTGGACGCATACGCAATAGTTTAGTCATTTATAAAAATTTATGACCTTTGTGTAAATTTATGAAATTTGTAAAATTGTTGGGTTAAACTTGAGATTTTTATGGTAATTTACAGGTGTCTTTTGATAACTTCGATAATGTTCTGCTTAACGTATAAATTGTGCCCGAAATTCGTGTGTATAATTTTTAGGTATTTTTCCAAGACTTAGTATACCGGTGGCATCAGTGTCTCTGATTTCGAATTTAACGGCAAAAGTTAAAAATTTTGAATGACGGGTCCGATATAGCGGTTGGTTTTTCAAAACAAGGCTAAAACTGACTACTACGATAGATTTTTCTGATTTTTTTCTTACATTTTATACACCTTATTTGAAGAAAGTGATGAGCCTACAGAAATCTTACAAATGTAGTTTTTGCAGGGTCAACCGCGTTTGCAAAAAGTTCAAAAGAAATAAGGAACGGATTCATGAAGCTAAATGAAATAGTAGAGCGCAAAATGAACATTCAATGAAATTTGCTTATGAGACTTCGTCATTTTAATTTTTATGCACTATAAATTTTGATACAAAATTGCGGGGAAAAAATGTAGTCTCAATAAGGCATTTGCACTTCGAACACCAGCTTTTTCATCACACGACTCACCACTTCACTTCATCGTCTACTGAGGGGAAAACAATGGAACAAATGTATGGGATTCAGTCCATTTTTGCACGATTTCGCTGATATTTTTGTGAAATCTAATTTTTATGAGAGCATTTGAAAACTAGTTTTAATTGTTCAAGAACTATTTGATGAAATAATAAAATGATTATAATTGTTATTCCTGAGAGACAAATCCTTGATATGCTCTTTTTGCTATGCAAGAGATGCCAGGGAATAGACAATTGGATGCAAGTCCTTCATCGAAAAATATTTTTAAATAAATTATGAGTGACAAAAGTATAATTGCAAATAATTTATAACTTTTGTTACATTCTCATTTGACCATTTTTAATTGAAGGCTTTATTCTGACGACGCATGAGCAAAAATCCTATATTTCCAGCTATGTCATTGGACGATAAGAAGTTAAAATAAGAACACACTATAAAAATTGGCAAATTTGGTACCTTCGTTATTATTGACTGTCGTTGGGAGCACATTCGATCTATCTTTAGTTTGGATCAATAGCAAATTTTGGATGTTTGTTAAAAAAATATTTAATAAAAATCCCTATATTATATTCTACAGATGCAATTACACCACGATTAGACTCTGCATCAGCACAAGTTATGCGTTACGAGGAGATGCACCCGAGCATGGGACGACCAAGCGCCTCTGGTCAAAACAATAATCGAGGATGTAAGTATATATCAATTTTTCGAACTAAGAAAAAATGTGCTGATTCAGAAAAAAAATCGAAATCTCATTCCATAACCGCCAGAAAATTGATCCTTCTGGATGGCTTTGGCCTTGGGAGACCTTTGAAAGAAGTTTCCAATTTTAACTTAAAAAGTATATATCCTTACAGGAAATTTAATTTTCCATTTTTTCTCTGCATAAAATGCTGTAGCTTATGCAGTTTTTAAAGTGAGCCCGGAAACAACGTTTTTGCCGCAAACAAAAAACGAATTTATATCCATTTTATAAATCCATACAAATTTATGAAATTTATTGGTATTTGTGGGAGTCTATAATAATTTTTGGGAAAACCCGTTATCGCTTACCCCAGGATTTTTTTTTGGACCTTCACTTTTTCTGTTTTTATTAAAAAATGGAGGAAAACTATTAAAAAATATGCAGTTTCATAACGCCATATAATTTTTAACAAATCCAATTAATCCAGCCTATACAATCGGTCTATTTAATTAATCATAGCTCTCTATGCATATGTAATCATCCGACGCTACCCTTCCCACCCGCAGGTCACTTCTCTGGACCTGCGCATGGCCTCACAGAGGTCTCCCTTAATTGGTAAATACCTGTTTTGGCTTTCAGCAGAGTTGTTATAAAAAATGGAGTGCGTTTCTGAAATTTATTGGAATTGTCATCGTTAAAAAATATTGCATCTATCGTGGTGTATCTTTTAAGCCAGAACATCCAACTGGAGCACTGCTAAAAGCCGAGAAAAATCTTCGCGTTTCTAGAGTCATATTTAACTGATTATGTGATTACATTTGGGCTATCTTTATATCGGACCAGGATTAAACTCTAAGGGTTCGTTGGAAAATTCTTTAATAAAAATGCCTATATTATATTTTACAACTGCTGCAGCGACGGGTTTTGACTTCAACTTGGAATATTTAGAAGAGGAAGAACGATTCCAAAGACGTCTAGCTTCTAGTAACAAAATATAAGTTTATTATAATTTTCTTAAACTAAGCAAAGAAATGTTGGAATTCGAGCATCAAAAACTCAAAAATAAACTTCGTAACAGCCAATACATTTTTCTGACTGACCGGCCTTGGCCCCAGGAGACTTTTAGAAATGAGTTTCACATTTTACCTTAAAAAATACATATTCTTATAGGCAATTGAATTACGCATGTTTTAAATTTTATGTGTACCTGCCCATTGGCCAAGTACGTTAGCGTGGTGAAGGCTTCAGTCACAACTTTGTAAAAGTCAGCGCCGTTTGCTGAAGAGTATTCATAGCGCACAAGACCTTCCTGGCCGAAGAAAACAGTGAGCATTGCCTTGATTTGTCCATTGCGGGACTGCCAGATTAACGGTCACTTTCCTTTGAAGTACGACCACTTTTATGTCGTTTAACCAGTCTCTGAGTATCACTCATAGACTCATTAACCTACACTTACCGAATTATATTGATTGTTTCCGAACATCAGTGGCCAAGTTTTTGGCCAAATTGAATGCTTACTCATGGTACGCGATGCGTACATGGTTAGATGTTTACGCAGCTGCGTGAGCTAGTCGACTACAGATTCACAAGTCTGTGTCACTCTACATAAAATAGAATGAAAATACTAAAACCATTGTGGCGTGTCTTTACATCCAGAACACACAACATGAGCGCTACTATATCCGGGCTATGGGCCACGGGTTAAGATTGACTGAGCTGGGGATTAGTTAGTTAGTTAGTTTTAGGACGGGCGAGGAGCCCTTGATGAGCCCCTCTGGCGCTCAAGCTATAAAGCCTATTGTGCCATACCCTTACTTATTCACTCTCAGTATTCGACCCCAGACCTCTTGACGCAGCCTAGTATGTCGACCACTGGTAGCGTTGTAATTTCCTCTGGTCCCATAAAATGGGCCCCGAGGGTCTGTTGCCTAAGCCCAGCTAATGCCGGGCACTGGCCTAGTACATGCAGAGATGTTTCATCATCCCTGTCGCATCACCTGCACTCTATCGTGGAGTTTTACCCCATTTTGTGCATATGGTAGTTTAAGTGGTTATGCCCAGTTAGGATCTGTACCACTCTCCTTATGTCTTTCTTGGGTAAACCCAGGATTTCCCTGGCTCTGTCCATCCTATGGTTATAACCCAGGATGGATTTCGCCTGACGGAAACCCTGGATTCGCTCCCAGGATTCCCGGTGTTTTGTTCGGATCCAGCTTTTGATGGCCAAATCGATAAGCAAGACGCTATTCCCAGTACCGGTTCTGGTCCTATGTATTCACTTGCTGCACCACATTTTGCTAATTGGTCCGCCCTTTAATTGCCCTTGATCCCTGTGTTACAAGGGACCCATATAAGAGCCATTTTGTTTCTTTCTGCAAGTCGGTTTAATGCCTTTTTGCATTCCCAAACCAGTTCTAATGTTATTTCTGGTTTCCCTACTGCAGTTAGTGTCGCTTGGCTGTCGGAACAGATAGTAATCTGTCTGCCAGCAGCGTTTACTTCTATTAGTATTTCAGCACAGCGAAGAATGGCCAGGACCTCCGCCTGAAAGACAGTAGCGTGTCGTCCAAGCGGTATCTCCATTCCTTTCCCTCTCTTGCTGTCATCAATTCCTGCTCCTGACCCTGCCTCACCCCTGGATCCATCTGTATACCAGATTTGCCCTTGGAGAAGCGGGTTACCGTTTGCTTTCCACAGATCCCTGCTTGGGATACACCCAGGTGCGAAATTCGGTCAGATGCCAGAGATTGACCATCGGCCCAAAGTCGGTCCTACTTTGGTAACCGATCTACGGTAACCAGAGTTGGACCGACTAAGGTGTTTTCAAGCTGCCATGGTCTCGCCGACTTTGGCAACCGACGCCGGCGGTGGGTGAAAAGCCGACTGTCGGCCCAATTCTGGCCTAACTTCGGGCCGACGATCGGATAAACTGTGGCAGATCGGTCGGTACGACCGCACGAATGCGGTCGGTCTGACTCTGTATACAGCAGTCGGTAAACCACAAGTCACCTTTATGCACCGGATGGTCGGTTAAACCTTGGCCCAAATATAGGCCGGCCGTCGGACAAACGCTGGTTCATGGTTTCAAAAAGACCGTG
>CAKNWW010318416.1:2893-19702 GCA_932074435.1 Andricus kollari | reverse complement strand
AAGTGCAGAGCAGAGACCTCTCACTGGAAGCTGGCTAGAACTGTTTGGAATTAAGCGGAAGAAGGGTAAAATCGGAATCTGGGTTAAAAGACTCTGCTGGTACGAAATTCAAGAGAAACTTTTTATCTTGTGTACCGGTAAGGTAGATATCTCGTACCAACTTCAGTCGATTAAGATTCTTTTTAAATTGCTATTTTCATAAGAGAATCTTTTTTTTTTATTATATGATTAGTGTATTTATCGTTGATAAAGAAACTTAAACATTACATCTGAAAATTTTTAAGCAAAATTGCTAAAGAATGCAAACATTTGTTTATGAAGCCAAAAAAGCTTAAATACTAAATATTTAGAATTTAAAGTTATTCAATTGTAACAGATTCCAATATGAAATTGTAAATTTTTTACTCTGGAACTTTCAAACTGTTCATTTCAAAAAGTCTTTTCAATTTCTTTTATTCTTTTTTAAATAGGAATATACCTTTGAAAATTATTATAAGTAATTTTTGGTTATACTTTATGTAGCATTTGAGTTTAGGCATAGGTCAAACTTTAAAACTTTCTTACTGAATCTTATTTTGAGTGTCCTTTATGTTATGAATCCAAAGTTACTTTATTTGTAATATTTAGACTTGAGGCGATACTCGAGTCGTTTATTTGTAGGCTGTCAGGCTACCCTTCTCGTAATATGAAGGAGGTTTTTATAAAGTAACAGTACATTCTTTAACTAACCGGTCAAGTATAGAGCTAGGGCTAGTATCAAGGAATTTTCCGTAACGTTCACATTGCACGAACTGGAAAAGGGGTTAGTCTTACGGAGAATTCCAGAATGTTAAACAGTTCATTAACAAAATTCTATATACATATTACATATAAAACCTCTCAATTGAAAACAGCCCCTTTTTCCAGTTCACGCTATTCGTACCAGCCTCTGGTCACTAGATAACCAAACTTGAAGAATCATATTCTGATCCTCCTCTGAGACACCGCTAGACGGCGTTGCGGTTTTGCCTCCCTACGTACTTTGTTTTAATTTTTGAATAAGACAGATATGTCGGCAAATTTCAGCAAATTCATTTGATCGAAAATTTAACAATGAAATCCCAAAAGATTCCAAGTGACAAACAGAAGTGTTATGTATTAGATTGTCTATCAACGCGTCGAGAAAAAGCTCATCATTTTCCTATAGATGGGCAAATGTTGCTACAAGTTTCAAATAAATACCACTTTAAACTTAGAAATATTCTCTTGCCATTTTACTGTTAGTCCTTTATAAATTACAATTTTATTTAAAAACCAAGAGAAAAATAATTAGAAATTCATAAGTAATTATTTTAATAATTATTTAGGTATTTTTATTTCTTGGTTTCTTATAATTTGATTTACTTTTTAAGTTAATTGCGGTGCACGTAGCCACGGCCATCAATAAATTAGAATAAGAGGTAAACGCATTTTAAATCACTTAGATTCGAATTTTCACGAGTTGAACATTAATGTGATAATTGAACTTTCGCGAAGCGCTCAAAGGGACATGAATTTTACGATCTGGGTTTTCGAGTTTTTGTTCCTTCCAGAAAAATTATTCCCTTACACTCATTGTCAACTTTCTTATTAATACACAAAAATTTATCAAATTATAAAAGTTTAAAAATTTTAAATAAATTTAGTTAAATAAAAACTTTTCCGTCCAAGGATGTGCGCATAATAAGCAATCCTTCATAAATGTGACAATTATTATTTTCTTACGCGAGAGCTATACTGATGGGTAGAATATTTTTTCTGGATCCTCAAAGGGATTTAGTGATATCCTGATATAAAATGTGTGTACAAATAATTTGTAGTCGTAGTTTTAATTGTCTTGAAATACATTTTGAAATATTTTTAGACAAAAATCCTTTTATTTTAGGGAAATTAATTTTTTGTTTGAATAAGAATATATAAAGAAAAGGTTAACATGTATAAAAAACTCGTGAGTCTTGAATGGCTTCAGCGAAACACTTGAACTTAACTGGTCTGAGTTCTGACACCTCTAGGGGTATCCTTCCCGATCGGCAGATTTTTATTACTTCTCACTCTTCCTTTCACCCCAATAGTGATTCCTTTGAGTACTACATTTGTAGTCCGTCGAAAAACCCGCTTGAGGAAATTTTGTAAAAGGGAGAAGGTCTCTGTACCGAGTCGTTTTTCATAGTGTCCTACTACGCCTTCATGCACTGAGAAAAAAAATAAAGCTACGGTAAAAAAATAATTTGGTTCAATAGTTTTTGTTCTTTTACAAAAATTTGCTTGTGATTCTTAAAAAAGTAGTTGGCGTAACAAAACAATTTATTTGGCTCAAGCATAATTTTTCTTTAAAGTATGGTTTGTTATTTGTACCAAAACTTTGGTTGCTCGTACCAAACAAGCACCCGCGCATGCGCGGGCACCCAAAGTCCCAGGTTTCAATAGGGCTGATGTGAGCTGATATGTCAGAGAAAGCACCGTATTGTCTATTTGAACTATGAGCTTTTTTAATTTGCTTTGAATACACTAAGGTTTTATTGTTTGTAACTAGTGTCAGGTATTCTTCGGATTAATGCTTTGAAAATGCTTTGAAAATGCTTAAATTCAGTAGAATGCATAATTCATTTGAGGACAAGTTTTTCCGTTAATCACAAGTTCGTCTACAATCATGGATTATCTTGATGAAATTGAATTATGTTTAATGAAGCAAATTCTTTATGAATTGAACGCATTTTATTCGATCAATTCATGTTTCTTACTTTAGCGTTCTCTCATATAAATCAGAATGTTTTGCTTATACAAAAATTTGGTTAATTGTGAAAAATACATTTTTTCAACCAACGAAATGTTTTGTTATGCCCAAAACAAATTTTTGTTGACCATACTAAACATTTTGGTTGGATCAACTAAACACTTTTGTTACTTCTATAGCAATAAAAGCATTTTTTGGAACATCCAAACTTTTTTTCAGCCAACAATTTTTTTCAGTGTGTGGTTGGTCGATAATAATTGATTGGCCCAATAGTACCAAAAGAAATCGATCAGTTGACAGCAAAGACACTACCAAATTTTTAATAAACGCTTAAAAAACCTGTTAGTTTTATTTCATTTTTTTATTTGGGACATAATTTATTAATATGTTTGACATTTTTATTTTTTGTGGTCTTTCAATTTGGCAAATTTTTCAATATTTTCAAAGTTATTTGCATATGTCTAGAAATTTTCACTTTTATGTCCTTCAAAGATATTTCAGTAATTTTAGTAAGTTAAAAAGGAATTTTCGTTACAAATTGTAATTTATTACATTTTAAAATATATAGTAAAATTGGCTTCAAATAGATTAATATTCTAGATCAAAAGTAATTGAAGTTTGAATGTTCGATTTTAAATGGAGTCAGCTGATCCGGATCCACATTTTCTTATGCTTTTCATGCCTAAAAACTATGGAGATATGATATAAGGTAATACAAAATAGTTTGCATTTCAAATTAATTAAAATTTTCTCCCTCGATTTTGTGATTTCGACCGTTATGGTTATGTTTATACAATTTATTTAGAGAAGCAAGCTCGCAGATCGTAAAAACCTAGTAAAACTTAAAAATTTAAGCAATAATAAAGGGGAGAATCCAAAATAAACTATTGTGCGCATTTGCTTCTCAAAAGGATAATATTTCGAAAATATAAATCGTCTGCGTACAAAAATTAAAAACGACAGTTTTATCCATGATAAACTTCTTGAAATATAATTTAAAGTTTTGAAAAACTTTGAAAATACCTGCTTGTGATTTTTATTTAGTCTCCTGTGGTTGTGCTTACAGAACAAATACGTATTTTATGATTAATAGTAAGTGATAGTATATTATGCGCCGAGGCGCATATACTGTTTTGTTTGACGACGTTGCATTTACAAGTTTTGTTGCGAGAGCGTAGAGTATCGTAATGTTGTATATTACGATACAGCGGAGTTTAATGTGAACAGTGATCGTCCGCTGTACCGTAATGTACAACATTACGATACTCTACGCTGTCGCATAAAAACGCGTAAATGCACCGGAGTCACATAAAGTTGTTTATTCTCAAATCTTGGGTGACGTCACAGAAGAAAACTGTCATATAGTCTTGGTTACAAATTTAAATAATAATAATGATGATTAGACTTTTTAGAAATCCTTGTACAAACTAATTGACCCTGCTGAGGGAGCAGCAAAAATAAAATAAAAACTAAACATTGCGGTTAAGCCTAACGAAAGATTAGCACACAATTTCTCGTAATTAATTACCTTTCAGAATTTGGTTTTAATTTTGAAATTTTTGTCCAATTGCAGGATATTATTAATAAGTACTTTCAGCTTATATAGTAAAATTAACAACGGTGTGCCCACAAAAATTGTATAATTTATTCTTTTATTGAAAAATGTAATGTTCCAGAAATATGCCCTTATACACTGTAAAAAATTTCGGGAATTTTTCCCACTTTTTAGTGGAGAAACATCCACATTTTCGTTGGGAAAAATCGTTTTCCCCTAGATTTGTGGAGATTTCCTTAAAAGTTCTTATAATTCATTAAAAAATTGGGGAAATTCCCTAAAATTTAGGACATCAGATAATACCTACCATTTTTGGGGAAATTTCCCGAAACTTATCGTAATTTATACCAAAGTTTGGAAATATTCCCTGCAATTTGGAGAAATGAATGAATCCTGGTGAATGTAGGGAATCGTTCCAAAAATAGTTTTTGATTTCCACGTAGATTAGGTAAATTTTCTAAGAACACTTGCAGTATTACCGTATGCTCAGGAAGATATTTTGCTCTAAAATATTTGATAAACTAGCACATATTTTGAATAAATTTACACATTTTTTGGAAAAACGATTTAATAATAATTTAATAATTTAATAATCTCTCAGATTTCTTTCCGTCGTTTTCATAGAAGATTATAGAAAATTGTAGATTTTTTAACAGTTCGGCATATAAAACTTCAAATTTTTATCAACTTCTTTCGACGTTTAAAGAATAATTATTAAGTTGATGATTTTGTATGAAAAGTAATCATCAAAATCTACGAAAAGGGCGAAGCTCTTCCATTGCTCTTTTATTAGTATTGCACAAATTCTAGGGAATTTCCCCCACATAAATTTAGGGAAATTCCCGAAATTTTAAGCTATTACAGAATAACATAAGGAATATTTCCCATCAAATTTTGGGAAAAATTTACTACTTTTTGGTTAATATTCCAGAAAAGTTTAGGGAGATTTCTCTACATAATGAGTGTCAATATTCATAAAGTTTTAAGTAATGTTCCATAAATTTTGGGGAATTTTCCCTACATAAATGCTGGGAAAATTCCCCAAATTCCAGGTCTTATTTCACAACAGCATAGGGAAATTTCACCATCAAATCTTGGGAAAAATGAACCACTTATTGGTTAATATTCCACCCGAATGTTGGGCAAATTTTCCCTACTAAACTTTGGGGAAAATTCCACAAAATGTGTGGAAATTAGCGCCAACACAATTGTGGGGGGGGGGGGGAATTCCTCAAGAAATAGTTTACAGTGTACAATATTGTTATATGATAATATTGTTTTACAATTAATTTTATAATACTATTCTTAACTTTAAACATAGGATCCATATTTAAAAATAGTATATTGCATTTCAAGTGGTAGGCGATGGCCTTTTCGTGACAAGTGCAGTGTTTTTAGGACGATTCGTAGGTGAGGGCACCGAAGGTGCCCGAACCGAAGACGAGTCTAAAAACCAGTGTTGCCGTTTACAGTACAATTGTACTCAAAAAGTAAATTTGGTGAAATTTGAGTACGTAAGTACCACAATCACAATTTGAGTACACTTTATTCTGTACTCTTTTTTCTATAGAGTCTATCAGAATCCAGTGAAAGAATCTTAAAATTACAACAATGAGAAAACTTTCACCGTGGTCGATCAGACTTACTGAAGCTTCAGCGTCCAATCCTCGAAATCTTTAAACGATATCGAAATCACCATGGAAAGCTCTCAATACAATGTCTGACAAAGACATGATTTATCTACTTTGAAATCTCTCAGCATTGCAGTTCATATCTTCGGTAAATTCACTCTTCTTCAAATTATGAAATTTCGAGGAAACAGTAATTTTATTTCATATAATAAAAATTATATAACAGTAAACCGCAATATAAAAATCGACACAGAACAACATCTACTAAAGTAGGAATCATGTTTTCTGGTTGTCACAGGCACATCCAGGTGTTTTTTCTTTTTTTTCCCACAATATCTTTCTCTCCTATATTGGATTGCTTGAGAAAAAATAGTATGAAGCTAACCGTAATGATGAGCCTTCTAGTTCACGTCCGAAGTAATAAATTATTATTATTTTGTATGAGTTGGATGATTGAGTAAACAATAGTTAAACAGTTTAAGTTTAATTGAAAATGTAATTTAATTCAACATTTAATTCCATACCTCTATCAAAAAAGTCTTTCAGCTAAATTGTAAGAAGTCTTAAATACATTATTTATAGAAAGGTTCGAAGTTCAAGCGAGGCGAGTGATCGAAGAGTTTTCCTTATATCTATATATATTATAGGGCTATAGAGACAGACACTCTTGGGGAAACATCATTTTTGCATTTTACTTGTCCGAAAATGTGAAAATCCAATAAAAACTGAACTACAAAATTTTTACATGAAACCAATACTTTTTCATTTTATTATTTTATATCCTAGGTACAAAATTCTACAGAAGAAAAAAGTTTTTTGTTGTAATTTACGAACAATTTGAAAAGATAAGAGTAGCCAAATTTAAATAGGAAATTTAAAAAGCAACATGATATAACATATATAATCCCATAAGAGAAAGAAAATATATAGCGTATAGAACAACGAGAGTAAGAGGGAAAGATTAATGTGAAAAAGAAGCTGGTAAGTAAATATTAAGAGTAAAATACTTATTTAATTGATTTTCTTTGTTTACGTTCTTATGATATTTTATCATTATTCAACATTTGTGTTCGTTGGTCAACAATCGATATTTATTATAAGAATTTTAATAGAATTAACAAAAAATTATTGAACGTGAATTAGTTACCTTTAAATTAATTATAAAATTATTATTATTATATTATATAATTATTAAAATTAATTAATTTTAAGTCATCATGAAATATTCTCGATTGTTCTGCAAGGTTTTGGAACATTCTACATGATTCTAGAAAATCATAGAACATTTCAAAGCTTGCTTTAAAATATTGAAACTTTGAAGCTTTATCCTTAAGATTCTGGAACGTTTTAGAACCTTTCAAAATTTACTCTATAGATACATACAAAATCGATTAACAATATTCCTAAATACTTGAGAAGATTCTAAAATACCAAAGAATTTTTAAAAATTGTTTTAAATATTTTAAGTCGTTACGGAACGTTTTTTTAATATTCTATAACATACTGGACGATCATAAAGCTATACAAAATTGCCCTTGAAATATTCAAGGTTATGTTGTATTATTCAGGCATATTTCAGAAGGTTCCGAGGGATTGACAAGTCGACCTATTGGGTGCACACCTACTTCTGACTTCACAATACTTCAGGAGATTTCAAGTGACTTCAGGAGAATTCGAGTGAATTCATGTGAATTCACGTGACTTCATGTTAATTCGCATGACTTCATGTGAATTCAAATGACTACAGATATTTCAGGAGGTTTTTAAAGTAACTTCAAATGAATTCAGTTGATTTCAAGTAACTTTACGTGAATTCACGTGACTTCATGTGAATTCATGTGACTTCAGGTGAATTCAAACGACTTCACAAATTTCAGGAGATTTCAAGGAAATTTAAGTGACTTCAAATGAATTCAAGTGACTTCAAGTGACCTTAGATATTTCAGGAGATTTCAGATATTTTAGGAGACTTCAGGAGATTTCATTACAAGTGTGCACCAGACTTCACGAGTTGTCAACCCCTCGGGAGGTTTTGTAATGTTCTAAAATATTGTCGAACCTTTTGAAATATTGTAGAAAATTCTAGAAGATTTTGGAACATTTATAAACATACTGGAAGATCATAGACTTTTCAGAACTTGAATTCTAAATATTTAATGTAATTTTGAAATAGTTGTGCATGCTTCAAAAGTTTCTTCCTTAATATGAAATATTTTAGACGTTTTTCAAATAATTTAAAAAAATTTCAACTGTTCTAGGAGATTCTGAAATATTTTATTACATTCACAATAGAGTAATTATTCAGAATAATACAATAGATTATATAACACTGGGAAATTGTCTCCGCAAATTTTAGAAATCACAGTCTGTGCAGCACTTCCCATTTAAAAATGTTGTGGAATATTCTGAAGTACTCATTAAAATTTTGCAATATAGTTCAGAACAATTTGAAATGGTATAGAATATTATGAAATATTTATTCCAGATAATTATAGAAGATTCGGGAATACTCAAGATTATTTAGGAATGCTTCAGTCGATTTTTGAAGATTGCAGAATACCCAAAATTATTTTTCTTCCAAAATTCAAAAACCTTATGAATCCTTCTGGAATATTCTGTAATAAACTGAAGCAGCAAAAAGGATCAACAAATTTTAATAATAAAATTAATTAAAAGTATCAGAAAAAAAGGTATATGTGGATAAGAGAGAACATTGAGGAAGAAGTAGGACGAGGAAAAAATGTAAGTAGAAAATACATAGAAATATATAGTCAAATACGCAAAAATAATAAAAATAGAAAACTTGTAATTTTAAACTTTTCATTATTAATTTACGTTAAAAAATAATATTTTGTAAGGCCTGATTTAGTTGGTAAAACAAGGGGCCAAAAGCAATCTCAGGTAAATTAGTCCCACTTCAGTCTAAAGAGGAGAACATCAGCTGGATCAACGCTCATTTGTTTTACATTTAAATTAACAGCCTCAATGTGCCCCAATCCAAAATAAACCAGTTTGAGTCTAAGTTAATTATTACCTCTAAAAAAGAGAACTGTAAATCTAATTTAGGCCATTTTTTTACTGTATTCAGGTACGTGAGATCCCCTTCAAAACATACGAGTATTCACATTTAGGTCTACTTGAAAAGATGCCTCTTTGAAAGAGAGAAAAATGAATTCATTTAATTTAATTCCTTCTTTTTATTACATTATTACTATTTCTTATTACTGATCTTATTTTTAGACAAAAGGAACAGTATTTTATGCCAAATTTCAAAATACTCGCAAGGTACATACATTGCGCAAACATTGAAAATGTTTGATCTTAAATTATATGCTTCTAAAAATCTGATGTTACGCAGTCTCTCTTGTTTATTTAGTCAGGTGGATTACGAGACACTGAATGATTTTAAATTCACCAGGATCGACTCTTAAGGGAATCGTTCCAGTGACCATCGACGATTTTTCTTTACTCGTCGATTTATAGCTCAGCGCCTCATTTTAAACAGCCATTCAATTGTTTCCTGCCTCGTCATTTTCTCTCACGTAGTACTTGAAAGACGAACCACCGCATCGCGCAAATCCAATTAGGGGCCATTGTCTGTATCACGTCCATCATTATCGCAGACAAGCGGACAATAATTTTTCAGTCGAAGCTACTCTCATTTTTTTTATTTCTTTGCAGCAAGTATTTTAATTGTACTTAAAACTTTCCTTTTTATGTGAAGAAAGTTAAATCCAATGGCCCTTTACATTTAAATGATTGAAGAAAGAACTTTATATACGTTTAAGGATTATCTAAGAAATTCGGAATTTGAAGATTAGATTTGATTGAGTAATATGACGTGAGAAATATTAATCAATCAACCTGTAGGAAACAAATAAAATAATAAGTGATCTTATTAAGCTTTGAGATCTAGAGCCTTTGAACAAGCTATAAGTGAAATCAACATAAACATGGAACACTTTATATATCTTCGTTGGTCCATTACTTTCAGATGTGAAATACTGAGTTTAAAGAGCCATTATTTACCATGTGCAAAGATCAGTGCTCCGCTGTTTGTAGTTAAACATTAGGCGTTTTCGTATAGATTATACAAAGATCGACATGTGAACTAGTATAAATAAGCAATTTGTGCTCACTGCTCGGGGTGCCTTTGAAATTTTGTTAGTTTCACACGTTAATCGGCCACTGTCTAAGACTAATGGATTTATAGTGAAAACAAAACTATCTATTAAAACACCTCTAATAGCCCTTTGAGCCATCACTCATTCATAACTTGAACATGACTACCAATTTTATCCATGGTGTCGCAATCTTTTTTCTTATTCATAGTGTAAATCTTTTATTTAGAGTTAAAAACATTTCAGTTTTTCCGAAGAATAAAGATTGTTCAGTTATAAATAAAATTATTATTATTGCTTCTTTTCAGAAAAATCAGTAAAAGAAGAATAATGCCAAAAAACTTACACTAAATCCTATTAGGTATCAAATTTGGATCCAAAAGTCGATCAAAGCGTTGCATAATGGGAAAACAGTTGAAAACTACATAATTACTACATTTAAAATTACAACCACATTCAAATTTTCCTATGTAGATGTTAATCGTTTGTTTCCAGTGAAAAGGTTAAATATTAAGAATAAAATACTTGTTTTGTAATTAGATTTTCTCTTATTAACCCAAACCTCATCTTTAATAAGTTGTATAAATTAATATGAAACAGTTTATGTCTTTCAAATATTTTATATAGATTTAAAATAATATCAAAAGTTTTGGTCTATTTTCGAATATTGTGGTACATTCTAGAAGTTTAACAACTTGTCTTTGAAATAATTTTTGAGTCGTGTGTAATATTATAGAGAATCACAGAACTGTCAAAAACTATTTAAAATATGTTTTTGTTTTTCAATGTGAATCATTCTTGAATTTTCGAGAAGATTCCCTGTAAAAAGGAGAGCATTGAAATGGATTACATGGCATTGAAAAAATTGTACACTTTAACGCCTATAAATCTAAACGAATTCCGTTTTTGTCCGAGTGGTCATTCAACGGCATTCGAATGCATTAATTGTATTCGATATATCCGGTCGAAAAAAGCATTAAATGGCATTCGACCTATTTGGTAATTTAACGGCATTGGTTCCATTCTATGCCTCCGATCACTGAAGGCATTGCATGGCATTCAACTGATACGGTCATTTAACTGCATTCAATGGCATTCAATCAATGTCATCACAAAGAAGCCACTTTAATGCCATCATTTTTTGTGTGATTCAAAACGATTCGAACAAAAACAGTCGAATGCCAAAAAGCGCATTCGGACAAAAACGGAATTTGTTTGGATTTATAGGCATTAAAGTGTACAATTTTTTCAATGCCATATAATCCATTTCAATGCTCTCCTTTTTACAGGGTTTTGGAATGTTTTTAAAATTTCCTAAATATTTAATAAAATAGAGTATTCAATAAGGTTTTAAACGTTTCAAATACTTAAAGAATATTCACAATTGTTAAAAAATAAGCCGAAATTCGGTTAGCGTAGAACAAATATTTTCGGTGAGCCCGGGGAAACTGGAAATGGCGGCTGGGATGATAGAAATTGGGGAAGCGTAGACCAAATATTTTCAGTGTCCCTATAGACACAATGTAAAAAATACTCCAAAATGTTGCTGAATTTTTGTGAGTATTTCTTAAAGTTTCAGGATATTCCGAAATATTATAGAATATTCCAAAATATACTCTGGAATATCTTGGATTATTCTAGAAGCTTTGAAAATACATTCATTTTAAATCGTCCGTGGATGAATCTGGATCTGAAATATTCTAAAGTAATCCAAAGTATATGCTTTCAAAATATTAGAAAATGTCCATCGTTTGAAAAATAATGTCTTGAAATATATTTCAAGACGTTTTTAATATATATGACCACCCATCTTACGGCCATGAGACATGGCCATAGGCGTGATTTAACGCAGTTACACTGGGAACAACTGCCGTACATGAAAATGACACCGGCTCTCAGTAGAACCGCAGTAAATCACACCTATGCCCATGTCTCAAAACGGTAAGATGAGTATATATATATAAATTTATATATGTATATATATAAACCGGAAAATTCGAGAAGATTCTAAAACATACTATGGCTAATGTAATTTCAAAAATTAAAGTTTTAAATATTTAAAAATGCTATGACTCATGCTAAAATTGCACTCTTTTAATAATAAAAATCACTGTAAACATTCCTGAATATTGGACAAGACTCCAGTTTATTTGAGGCAATTTTTAAATTCTTAGAAGATTCTGTAAGATTCTAAAAACTTTAAAACTGACCTTTTAAAAATATTTCTAATATTTGTGGAATAATTTTGAAAGATTTAGTATTTTTGGAAATATTCTGGAATATTTTATAACATTCTACAAAAGATTATTAGCACCTTTTTTAATATTTCAACATTACCATCCGAAATGTTAGAAATAAATATAAAATATTATAACATATTTGAGAAGATTCTGAAAAATACACCACCAGCAGAAATTATCTACATGCATATTTTTCGAGCTAACGCTAAAGTACGTTTATCTTTAAAATATTAACATAAAATTGGTTTACTTTCAATAATATTAAAGGTAATACAATAATGCATCTTATAAGCCCAAGCTAGCGCCAAAATGTGTATTTAATAAAAACATATTGCAAAAAAAGTCAAATTTACATGTTTTAGAAAAATTAGAATAACTTCGGAAATGTAATTGACATTCTATAAAGTTCTTGAGCTCATTTCAAGGGTAACTCTCCATAGTTTTTTTAGAATTTTTCCCTCTAGATTCCACCCTGCGGTCAAGCTTGGTGCAAAAAAGTCGTAAAATTTCAAATATTGATTTAAAACAACACATCATTTTAACAATTCCGAACAATAATATTTTTATGAATATTATTGTTTATTTAAAACTAATAAATCATACATTTTTTTATTTTTAAGTATTTACACATTTTTGAAGTTTTGCGACTTTTTTGCACCAAGTTTGACCCTATGACTGAATCTGGGGAAAAAATTAGAAACATCTTCACAATTTAGAAAAATACTATTGAGACTAATCTTTAAAATGAGGTCAAGAACTTTAAAAAATGTTGATTATTTCAAGAGTTATTTCAATTTTTCAAAAAAATCTAAATTTGACGTTTTTCTGCAATATCGTTTTATTAAATTGAGGCTTTGCCTCCAATTAGGGCTTATGAAACGCAGAATTGTATACATTTCATAAAAAAATTTATATCAATCTTATAAAAATTCAGGAAATTCAGCCAAATCTGAAAAAATATGCGAATAGATCATTTTCGCCGTTACTGTATTCAAAAACATTAAGAATACTCCTGCAGATTCTGGAATATTCCAGAGCATTCTAGGACTTGGCAAAACATTCAAAAAATAACTTTAAAATATTTGGAATTTTTTAGAAGTGTTTGCGACTGCTAATGAATATTATTTAATACTGTAGAATATTCTAGAATATTTTCAAGCCTGGGAGAAAATGGTTGTTCCTCAAATATTTGAAAAAATCGATCATTCCAAAATTGATGTTAAAATACATGAAATTAGTGGGGATCATATTTCAGAATACACTCTTTAATATTTAGGAATATTTTAGGACATTCAGAAATGTTACAACAAATTACATTGTGTTCAAAAAAGCATGTCTTAAATAGTCAACTTACAAATATTTTTGCTTCCTCGTAGAGGAAGCTTTGTGATGGTAAAAATTTCGAAACATTTTTTATTCGTTCCCGTGCAGAAATTGCCCGGGTTGGCCCTACTACAACAAGGATTCTGGTCGGATCCCGGCCGGGCTACCCCTGGTTGGGTTTCACGGTCGGGAGCCGCCCGGTTACCGGCCGGGCCAACCCTGCTTAGATTTCATGGTCGGGAGCCGGACGGCTGCCAGCCGGGCCAAACCTGGTTAGATTTCATTGTCGGGAGCCGACCGAGCACTGGTCACGATACTTTTTTGTAGAAATTGCACATTTTTTAAGAGCCGTGATATTATCAAAGACGCACTTACGGATTTATTAGATCAGTGAAACAGAATTGAGCTTTTTCAAATTCTTGAAAAAAAAACATTTATGTCTTCCTAATGTTTTAACTTATTAATTAAAACTGTTATCGATTCTGCAATGTGTATTAGCAGAATTGTTACAATTTTTACCATTTTCTCTGTTTTCAGAAAATTTTTACTCTGTACACTTTCAAATTTAACGCCATGCCTGACACCTTCTCCGCCTGGCGTCGGCGTAGACACTTGTAAGTTTCAGTTTTTCACCTCGAACGAGAATGCAACTTGCATTCATGTCGCGACGTCTCCGCGAAGTTAACAAATAAAACCCGGTATTAAAATCATCCTTATTTCAGTAATCAGTTTGAAACCCCCACTTACTGCGCGAATAATAATTATTTTATATTAAAGTATAGTGTTGTGTATTCATTTTTTAATTTCCTACTTCCTAACCTCAAATCACCACGTGGTTTCCAAAATAAAACAATGGCTAGGAGATTCTAGCATCAGTGGTTGCAACTCTTCTCTAATTTCATCGCGAGAATTTGATAACTTGATTTCACATTTAAAAATCACCGTAATCTTTATGATGAGCCTTAAAAGACATTCCAAGTTACCCATTTCTCGCCTGAAGCAAAATTTTTTAACCGGTCTGTGGCCGGGTTACCCGACCGGATCCCGGCCGCTATGAAAGCCGGGATCCGACCAGATTACCGTGACGTTTTTGGCCGGATCCCGGCCAGTATCCCCCGGCCGGCTTAAACTGGGGCTATCCGGCCGGCTCCCGGTCGGATCCCAGTTACCATTCCTACACGGGTTCAATTGAACGTTCATCAATAAAAAAATGTCTAATACAACATTTTGAACAATTGTCCGGATGTCTGTGCATGTGTGTTAAAGATAAATTGATGAAATTCGGAGGGCTTATTTTTACCACTAATATCTCAAAAATGACCGAAGAATTACTAAAAACATTCATTACCTTTTTTTAACACTTCATAATGTTTTAAACATTGGTTTTATCTAGTAAAATTTCTTTGATTGACATCATTGAACGTTGATGCAAGAATATAAAAGATTCCTTGACTTGGGACGAATCTGACGAATTGACTTATAATATTAATACATTTTATTAAAGAGTAAGGAAGTTATGGTCTTATTTATATTATTTAAAAAATAGATTTTTATAGTTAAAATGTTCTTTTCACATAATTTAAAGTCGAAGTAAGGATATAGAAAATATTCGTTGATTTTGAGACGAATCAATTGACCTATCATATCGACGCCTCCATTCAATATGAGTCTATGTGCTGACAGCGCCCTGTATGAGACTATTCCCTATGCTTATACACAGCGCATAGTCTCATACACGGCGCTGTCAGCACATAGTCTCATATTGAATGGAGGCGTCGATATGAATACGATTTATTGAAGGATACGGAAATTATGGTCATTTATAATATTTGAAAAATCTGTTTTTATAGGTCAATTTTTTCCACAAAAATAATTCAAAATTTATGCAACAACGGAAAAGGTCTCTTGATTCAAGAAAAATCGATTGATCAATAATATTAGTATGCATTGTATTGAAGAGTATGTAAGTTGCGGTTATTTATATAATTTGAATTTGGCCAACGGCCATATCGCGCTGGAAGCACCAGTGCCCGTTAGATCACTGAAGTTAAGCAGTGTTGGGCGCGGTTAGTAATTGGATGGGTGACCGTCTGATACTACTGCGTTGCTGTTGGCGGTCGTGGGTGTGGTGAGCCCACACTTGTAGTTATTTACTACAAGAAACTATCCACCTAAAAAACACTACCCGAATCGGGTAGTGTCACGCTTACCCCTAGAGGCTCGCCGAAAGGGAAATAGCTTAATGATATAATGAAAAATCTATTTTAAACAGAAAAATTTTGTTCACCAACATAATTCAAAGTTCATAAAAGAACAGACAAGCCTCTTTACTTCGAGACACTTTGATTGACCTATTTTTACTATTTTTATTTTGAATTTTCTCTATGAGGAAGCAAATGTATTTGTTAATTAATCATAATGAGAAAGCAGTTTTCATCAAATGAGCACCATAAAATTGTAAATAGAAACTGGAAGCACCCGAGATCGAATTCACAGCTGCTTCATTTTTGTGGATGATTCCAGAATGTCGTTAAACAGATAAATATTTTTTTCACTCTTTTACTTGATTTAAATCAATGTAAATCTAATTAAAAAATCCTAAAGGTAATTCTTCAAAAAATAATAATGTTTTGACTTTAATATCTGTAATACTCAAGAGCTGGAAAGTTTAGTGTTACGTATAAGGAATATATATGTTGTTCTAGTAATTTTGACATACAATTTTGTGGAAGAAGAAATTATAATTTAACAACAAAAATAGCATTACAACGGGTTTATCTTTGTTATCGAAATCCAAATAATACTGCGGTTCGAAAAAAGGTCTGATGTGCCCATAGAACCTATTTATACAAAGTACTGGATTTGTTGCCGTGGTTTTTCATTTTGCTGATTAATTGCTGAAGTAGTAGGCTTGAAAGCGACCTCTTTACTATATTTCTTAAAAGTAAGTGAACGATCGCATGGTATAAAGGTGTCTACCACTAGTTGAGGAAAATCCGTATAAGGATCGGCCACCTGGCAGTGATACCATTAGGATAAACACGACCTGTCTCGATATCTCACTTCATTCTCATCACGATTGCCCTTTACGAAACCTTTGTCCAAACACACTGCCTATAAGTAATAATGATTTAAAATAGAAAAAATATTGTAATGAGAAAATTAATTATGATAATAAAAGCCCCCC
>CAKNWW010318407.1:396-15419 GCA_932074435.1 Andricus kollari | reverse complement strand
ATTTTCACTTACTACTCGTTTAAAAAAAATTCGGTTTCTTTTCCTGCTAGCGAGTGCAACAACAAACACAATTTATTCCTATATTTTTTGTAATTTTCAGAATAAAAAATATGTACCAAATTAGTCTAGTCAATGTTCTATTTGAGTAGGATACACAAAAAGTGACATTAATTTCAGGATTAAATTAGAAGGCTACAAAATGTATGATACTAACCTCAAATTTTCTTTTTTAACAATTCATGCGACCGAATTCTTGCATTAATGTTAGATTTTTTAAACGAGTAGTAAGTGAAAATACCTAATAAATACAGTTTATTGAATAAAAAAGAATTTACTTTTCTTTTGTAAATACATAATCACTTACCTTTCTCAAAATAGTGTCATCGGATCCTTTTAGAATTTTCTTGTGGAGAATGTCTTCCTTCAAAAAATGTTTATTGTACGAACTGGCCAGCTTTCACGGTCAAATTTTTCAGAAATAAAGATTTTGCCATAAAGCTTTAAAAGCAGGGTCTCCCTGAACGACGAAAATATTAATTTTTCCATATTCGGGTTCTTTGAGTTCACTTTTGTAACCTGATTTGCACCCCGGAGCGATACGACGAAAGCCATATAACCGTCAAAACAACACGAAGAAAGTTACAGTGACAGTTCACAGACGTTTAACGTTCCCATGTGCTACGTTACGTCATTGACATTTGATTCTCACTTCAGTCCTGTTTTGATCCAAAAAAGCTGTACTAAAACGTCGTTTAGTGGCATCAAAATAAAGTGGCATTAGAATGGAGCTACCCGAGACTATATTTTTGGAGGACTGTTTCAATACCGAAAACTAGCCTTGAAATGATACTTTTTTTTACAGTGATATGTTCAAAGAAAAGTACAAACACTCTCTTCGGAGTTGTCCGCCACATCATGGCCGCAAGTCGCTTGTCTTGAGGTGTGGCTTGTTTTTTAATATTAACTCTCTAAATCCGAATTAGTAGAAATTTTGCAAATGCAATTGGTAGCATTGTATCTCACTGTTAAATTAGTAATTTTATCAGTTTCTACTAAATGAAATAATAAGATTTATGTTACCAAATGAATTAGTAAGGGTATTCTACTAATCTGCTTAGTAGTGCCGACTTACTAATTCAATGAGTGGCAATGAACTGCTATGGAAACATAATTTAATAATTTTGTAAATACTTTCTGCTGGTTTTTGAGTTTTAATTGCGAAACGATAATCTTTTCATAATTTATATTCTAAGTTTATATAGTTATGTTAATAATAATTGTGTATGAACGATGCGATATTCAAAACTGAAACGGTATTGGGATCCGCTAAGCTGCAATAAACCATCTATTTTTTCAGTGCGGCCAAAATGTGAACTCGTGAAATCAGGTAGAATAACAGCGTCCTCAGAAATTAAAATATTAAAATTATTATTATTGTATAAAATCTTTGATAGAAAATAAAGTCTTTTTTCATGTTTCAAAATTCTCAATTTTGAGGTAGACCTTATAATTATCAGATTCAGTTTTCCTAAGTGACCGTATCACGTAATCACCGTATGGGTAAACTTCGAATAGGTTAAAATAAAAGTATTTACTAATTTAGTTTAATTAATTTTTTTAAGTGAAAATTGAACTATTATGTTTGATAATTGATAGTTTTCAGTTGAGAATTCAAATATCCACTACCGTCGGACATTGTGCGCGCGACTCTTGTGAGCGCTATTAAAAATCACTGCTGACTTCAAACCACGATACTTCGGTGAAAAAAAAAAGATAGGACAGTTTTTAAACAACAGTTGAAAATCTTATAATATATCTGAGCTCAATTGTACAGTAATTGTGTCAATTGTGAGTAATTGAGCTCAGAATCAATTGAAGATTTTTAGTCATATCTCGGGTACCCATTAAGATTTTTCAACTTTTCTTGGCTTAAATTAAAGATAAGGTTTCAGGCTCGATGTTCTATAATTTTGAGGTTTTTGAAACAAATTCCCTAGGTCGTGCTAAAAGCTGAAGTTGAGGTAGAAAATTTGAGAAAATCTTGAATTTTGTTTTTAAACTTCTCACGTGCTGTATCATTTTCAGAAGATCAAAAAAATATTTGTGGGGCACCACTAGACGTGGAATTTACAGCGCAGCGGATCCCAATACCGTTTCAGTTTTAAATATTGTATCGTTCATACACAATTGTTATAAATATAACTATATACATTTAGAATATAAATTATGAAAACGTTACCGTTTTTTCAATTAAAACTCAAAAACCAGCAGAAAGTTTTAAACTAAAATTGTAGTTAAAAATTAATTTTTTCAACCGAAAATTGAAACTGAAAAATTGAATTTTCATTTGGAAAACTGATATTTTTGCTGAAAAATTATCTTTTTTGGTAGAAAATTATTCTTCTTGTATAAAAATTAATTTTTTTGTTTGGAAATTCATCTTTTTGGTTGAAAATTCAAGTATTCCAGTTAAACATGTACCATTTTAATTGAAAATACAACTGCTTGGTTGAAAAATAAACTCTTTTGTTAAAAATTCATCTATTTGACTTAATATTTATCTACTCCAGTTGAATATTCATCTATTTCAGTAAAAGACTCATCATTTTATTGAATAATGTATTAATTGGGCTAAAAATTTGTTTGTATTTTTTGTAGGAAATTCTTTTATTCAAAATTAATTTTTTTAACTGAAAATGAAACTATTTGATTGAAAGTTTGTCTTTTTAGTTAAAAATTCATCTCTTTTCTTGAAAAAACGTACTTTGTGGTAGAAAATTATTCTCTATGTTTCAAAATTAACCTTCTTGTTTGAAATGTTATTCTTTTGGTTAAAATTGAACTACTCCGGTTAAGTATTCATCGTTTTAGTTGAAATTTCATATTTTATATTGAAGATAAAAATTACTTGGTTGAAAGTGATTCTTTTGTTAAAAATGCATCATTTTGGATCAGAATTCATCTATTTCAGTTAAAGATTCAACATTTTAGATTATTCGTTGTTTTTTTCTGGAAAATTAATTTATTAGCTAAGAATTTAACAATTCCATTTTTGGTTGAAAACTGATATTTTTAGTTCAAAATTCAACTCTTTGGTTGAGAATTCATATATTTTGTTGAAAAATCGTCTTTTTTGGTAAAAATTTAATCTTTTTGGTCCCAAATTCAACTATTTGGTTCAAAATTCACCTATCTTGTTCAAAATGGAATATTTTTACTATGAACTTTAGGAATACAGGACCCATATTAATTTGACCTAAATATGCACTGAGTTTTAAGTATAAGAAGATAAAATGGAAATTTCTTTGAATTATTATTTAAATGCATAGATTAATGTATTTTAATAAAATTCTCTACATTGTAAAATAATTTTTTTAATTTACTTGAAACTAATGTTTAGCATAGTAACCAGCAATACATTTACTAATTCATTTAGTTGTAGGATTACCTTTAGTAGATATAGTTACTAATTAATTTAATCAGTTTAGAGAGTATAGAAAAGTGAAATATGTCGACGATAAAAAGAGTGAGCTATATGGCAACCAGACAAAGTGAGTCAAAATTGTATATGAATCAGCAGAATTGAGACATGAAGAATTCGTAGACGCCAAAAAGTATAATTGTATTTCATAATAATTATTAACATATTAAAGATGCTTTTGAATCTTTTTCTACGATTTAAATAACTAGTGTGGATTATTCTTTTCAAAATTGATAAAGAAATGCTTGAAAAATTGTTCTCAATACGCTTTTGGAGCATTCAAAAAATCTTGACATTTCTGAGTAAGAAACTTTAATATTATTTTTAATAATAAAAGGTTTCTAAATTGACTTTTTTGCCTTATAAACAAATATTTATTCGTATTAAGATTCTTTTGCGAATCAGTTCAGTGAGTGTTTAAAGCAAAAGTGAGGTTGATTTTAAAATTCTAACCTATCAGGGTGTTGTTTTGTAGGAAATTTAATCTTTGTGGCTGAAAATTAATCTGTTTGGTTGAAAATTCGAAAACTCCAGTTGAAGATACACCATTTTAGTTAAAAATTCATCTTTTTGGTATAAAATTCAACTATTCCTGTCCAAAATTCATAATTTTAGTTGAAACTTTACACTTTAAGTTTCTTTCAGTTTTTAATTGAACGAAAAATGGAATGGTTAAAGTTTATTTTATATTTTGAGAGGTTCATAAAAATTCAAATTAAAAAAATTAACGTTCCCTATTCCAAGAACCTCCGCTTGTATGCCACTTATAGTAAATATGAACAATATTAATCATTTTTAATTTAAAAAAAATAATAATATTTTTTCAGTGAAATTAAAGTTCGGTTTCAAGGACGAAAAAATCATTGTTCAGGATGCAGAAGGTGTTTAATTCAACTGTTTGGTTAGAATGACAACAGGTTAGTTGAAAATTAATCTCTTTTCCCAGCTGAAAATTCCTGTACAGGAACCTCCGATGATCCTGCACATGTTCCTGTACAGGAAATTGCACAGGAACCTGTACAGGTAATCTTGACGGTTCCTGTGCAGGAATTTGGCGAAGGAAACTGTACATGATTCTGCAAAGGAACCTGTATTGACAAAGGAACCTTCGAATGATACTGTACAGCTTCCGGTACTGGTTCCATTGCGAGGAAAATTGAGGCACAGGTTCCTGTACAGAAACGTGTACAGGATCCAACTCCCCATCGAGAGAGCCAAGCAACTAGCGAACCCTCGCGGAGCAGTTCCTACGCAGGTTCATGTATAGGATCCTGAAAATGTTCCTGTACATGAACCCACACCTCAATTGACTCTTGGAATGAACCTGTACAGGATCATTCAAAGGTTACCTTGTATACAGGTTCCTTTGCAGGATCATGTACAGTTTCCTTCGCCAAATGTTCCTGCACAGGAACCGTCAAGATTACCTGTACAGGTTCGTGTGCAGTTTCCTGTACAGGAACATGCGCAGGATCCTCCGAGGTTCCTGTACAGGAATTTTCAGCTGGGTTGCTTGAGGTACAACTATTATGTTGAAAATTCGTCTTTTTGCTTCCTCATAGAGGAAGCTTTGTAATAGTAACATTTTCCAACATTTTTAAATTCATTATATTAAATCTTCCTCAATTTAAAAATATCTAATACAATGTTCTAAGCAATTATCCGGATGTGTGTGTGTGTGTGTGTGTGTGTGTGTGTGTGTGTGTGTGTGTGTGTGTGTGTGTGTGTGCATGTCACACTTTTCTTTGAACACGATAACTTGAAAACGGTTGCAGACAAATTAATAAAATTTGGAGGGCTTATTTTCACCACTAATATCTTGAAACTGACCAAATATTTAAAAAACGGTTTTTTATAGTAAAATTGTTATCATTAACATAATTCAAAATTGATTTTGATTTTTTGTTAAAAATTCTAATTTTTTCCTTGAATTCCACTATTTTTTATTAAAAAATTAATTTTTTAATTGAAAACATAACTCTTAACTTAAATTAACTTAGCATAAAGCTGACAAAGGGATAGAGAGCAATAGAATTTCTCCCTTCCCTTTTACAGCTCGGAAAATTCCCATTTTGAATACAAAATTTGATTTATCTGATTTGACATTGTATTAGAAAAATTTTTAGTATTATTTTGTAATTTTTTATTTTTGTATGTTAAATATAAAAACACATAAAGTAAAGACACTCGAGATTGAATTCAGAGCTAGTTTGATTGAAATATCAACTACTATATTTTTCTTTGAGAATTCCTCTTTTTCTTCTATTCAAAATTCAACAATTTGTTTAAAATTTGAACTACTTTATCAAGAGTTTTTTTTTTTTTTGGTCAAAGAATCATCATTTTAGTTGAAAATTAATCTTTTTTCCTGTTTGAAATGTAATCTTTTTGGTTTAAAATTAATCCGTTTTTTGGTAGAAAATTCGTCTTTCTGGTTAAAATATCATCTGCTGTCTGATTATCATCTGAATTACGGAAAACTCAAACCTTTATACGTGAGATAAAATGATACTATAGAGATACTATATATTTATTTTTAATTTTTAGAAAGCATTCTACGATCCTAAAACAAGGAGTGGATATATTTCTTGGAGACTGAAAACTTTAAATCGACACAAACCTGGAAACAACAACAGAGACGAAATTGACGTAACAGAAGTTTCTCAAAAAAGAATTGAAATTCAACACTTCGAGAATACTCTGGATGATGGCGTACTGAAGCAGAAATTAAGTTTGTATAAGACAGTGTACAAATTCCTAAAATATATTCTTCGCTTTATAAATTAGAAAATGTATTTTCATTTACTAACGTGCGACAAAAAAATATAGTTTAGTACTTTGAATAGCTTTAATGTTAAAAATATTAATTAGTGTTTTCTGTAAACCAGAATTCCTTAAATTAATTGATGAGTTACGCAACTTTAATTGGACAATCATATAAACTTTTTTATAACAGAAAATCATTCATTATCAATTTTTTAATTTCGTTTTCTAATTAAAATTGCTTAAATTAATTAATTTAAGACATTCAGGTTTACAGAGAACAATAATTAATATGTTTACCATCAAATCTATTCTGAGTACTTAAGACTATTTCTAAATAGTGAATAACACTGAACAACAAAATTTTGAGCCCGGGATTTCTCATTGAAGTGAATATGATTTATATATATATATATATTGAGCCGTTGAATACAAAAATTACCTCAATTTTTGCCCTACACATCCGGATTTTTTTTGGATCGCAAAATATCGATTTTTCGAAAAATCCCTATTTAACGAATTTTCGGGATTATTTGCATATCGCGATTTTCGTATCATTTAAATTAAAATTAATTTTGTGTACTAAAACTAACTTTTCTCTATTTTTATCTAAGCTGAACTTGATTGTCATATAATTTTCTCGATACACATTTTGCATTACAAGACAAAAAGGTGATCAAATGGACAATGTTATTTGTTTTTAGCCCAAACTCTTATTCTTCTATTCAGATCAAAACAATTAATAACAATATCTTGAATGTAGTGATGCATATCGATCATTTTTGGACAAAATCGAGATTTGCTTAAAACATAGTTAGATAGAACTGAAATTTAATGGAGATCAAGAATTTGTAATGAAAAAAGTCGATCGAGACGAGACGATCATCTCGATTGAGTGCTCGTTCGTTTCGATGTGATGAGTATGGTGTTCAATGTTTCAATTTGATCTAACGAGGTTTTAGAAAAAAATTTAAATGATCGATATGCATCACTACTTAAATGTCACAAATCGTTGTATACTCTCAATTTTATACTTCCCACCGCCGCGAGAACACTTCTAAGCTCGCAGCATGTCTGCTATGAGACACTACGCTCTGATTTTTTCATGTAGTCCATTCACTTTGGGCGTGAATATTTCGGAGAAGAAAATTCGCTTTAAAAACTGTGAACTGCATGTAAATGTGTCTTCATTTCAGCGTCGATTACATGTTTTGCGGTTATTGTGCAAAAATCTGGTGAGGAACTGTCATCGTTTGTTTGCCGAAAAACACCGAAATAAGGCGCTTCGAGTACACAGGTCAACTTTGAGAAGCTCCTGTATTGTCAATTTTGCCATGAAAATGTTGAGAAAAATTTTTCCTCATTCTTCAAAGCCTTAAAAACGTATATGTGTTTCAAAAAATTAAATATTTTCATAAACATGGCTATAAAGTAGTTTACAAGAAAAAAAATTATCTCGCGTTCTACTGCACCTACGATGAAGAACAAAAATCGAAAAAGTATATTTATTTTATGTTATAATTCAGTCATGTAAAAAAGTTTCATCAAAAATGACGCAATGGAGGTGTGTGCTTCATTGAAGTGTAGCGGTACATTCAAAGACCCGCGTAAGGCTTTAAAATATTTATTATTTCTCATACACATTTTTTTAATATAATCTAATTACATGGTGTTAATACTTTTCCTTTTTTAACATTAACAGCTGCGGCTCGTTGTCGCACGTGCAGTAGTATGCGATATAATTTTTTTCCTTGTAAACTACTTTATAGCCATGTTTATAAAAATATTGATTTTTTTGAAACACATATAACTTCTTAAGGCTTTAAAGCATGAGGGAAATTTTTTCAAAAAATTTTTAACGCAAAATTGACAATACAGGAGCTTCTCAAAGTTGACCTGTGTACTCGAAGCGCCTTATTTCGGTGTTTTTCGGCAAACAAACGATGACAGTTCCTCACCAGATTTTTTCACAATGACCGCAAAACATGAAATCGACGCTGAAATGAAAACACATTTACATGCAGTTTACAGTTTTTAAAACGATTTTTCTTCTCCGAATGATTCACGCCCAAAGTGAATGGACTACATGAAAAAATCAGAGAGTAGGTGGCGGGACAGTCGTACTGTATGAACAGCTGTCATACCAAATTTTTCAGTGAGCGTATTGTGTATGTTTTCATTTGTTGTTTTGCCTTTTTACGTAGGTATTTTCTATACAGATTTATCTCCGGATCATATTGATAAAGTAATCTGGAAATGTTACGAAATCGTCAATGTGTGAATATTCGTAGTAAAATTTGCTATGTATGTAGTAGATGTGTATTTGAGGAAAACAGACCTTTATTGCAAAGTGCATACGAAAACTGTTTAGTCTCAAAATAAATAATTGGGGTAAGCCTTTGGTTCCTGATGTAATATGTTTGACTTGTTGTATAAGACTATCAAGCCAAGACTCTCGAAATCTTCCTTATTCTATGCCTACAATATGGAGAGAACAGAAAGATCATGTGAGTGACTGTTTCTTTTGTCTAACTAAATTAAAAGGATTTTCATCAAAAACAAAAGATTGAATAAACTATCAAAAAGTGTCCTCAGTTAAAGACTTGTACTTGGAGTGCCAGTACATACAATAACTCCTTCATCAATGAAAGTAACAACGGCAGATTCACAAGAGTTTTTTGAAAGTCAACCGCTCAGTTTAGAGTACTCATCTTCTGACTTTGAATCGAATTCACAAATAAAAAAAGAGCAAACTGAGCCGATCCGTTTTAATCAAAAAGAACTCAGTGATCTTGTCCGTGATTAAACTCTTCCTAAATCGAAAGCAGAAATATTAGCTTCTCACCTGAAAGAAAAAAATCTACATGAAACGAACGTTAAAATCACTTTTCAAAGTCGGGAAAAAAAATGCAGATATTATTTTTCAGAAGAAAATAGCTGTTGATGCTTGGCGTCTTTTTATTGACTCTAATAAAATAATCTTGAAAGCTGTACTTTTAAATAATGGTAACGAAAAGCCATTCAGACCAGTCTCTTATAGTACGCAAACTAAAGAATGCTATGACAATGTGAAAATTTTATTAGAAAAAATTGATTATGATAAACATAAATGGAATATATGTGGGGACTTCAGAATAATAAGTATTCTTCTGGGTCTACAGTTAGGCCACACTAAGTATATGTGCTTTCTATGTTAATTGGATAGCCGAAATAAAGCTATACACAAAAAACATGGCCACCTCGAATAGAAATGGTACCCGGAAAAAAATGTTATCGCACAACTCCTTGTTGATTCTCGAAATGTTTTCTTACCGCCATTGCGCATCAAATTAGGTATGGCTCAAAGTTTTTTCAAGAAACTGATCAAGCAATCTCCTGAGGCATATTCATTTTTGAAAGAAAAATTTTTACATATTAGTGATGCAATATTAAAAGAGGGCGTATTTGTTCGACCTGACATTAAAAAGCTTATGCTTGATGCGAATTTTGAAGAAAAGCTTTCAGACATACACATAAAGACTTGGAAATCAGTAAAAAACGTTATCAATAACTTCTTAGGAAATAAAAAAGCAAAAAATTATCCAGCGTTGGTGAACGAAATTCTAAAAAACTTCAAAGAAATGAAGATTAATATGTCTTTGAAAATCCATATGTTGGATTCTGATTTAGAATTTTTTCCTGAATATCTTGGACCAGTAAGCGACGAACATGGAGAAAGATTCCACCAGGATATAGCTGAGTTAGAGAAAAGGTATAATTATAAAAGAAGTGCAAATATGTTAGCAGATTATTGTTGGTCTGTCCTATCTGAAAGCTGTACAAGTCATAAGAGAAAGGTAACTAAAAAAAGTTTATCAATGTCCAATGTACACAAGAAATAAGTACAATGAATGACATTTATGTACTATTTAATTTATTTTTATTATAGAAAAAATACTACTTTGAATCCAAATAAAAATGTTCATTTTATTGATTATTTCAATAAAATAAAAATTTTCCTGAAAATTAAAAATAAAGCTTAAATTTAATAATATACCTCTAGCCTGTGACTTTACTAGGTTATTCAAACTAAACAAAGAAAGTAGAATTGTATTAAATTGAGACCAAAGCACAAGAAAAAGTGAGATTCAGTATAAATAAAACTAATTATAGTTTAGTTCTTACGAAAATCGGGATATGCAAATATGCGTTAAATAGGGATTTTTCAAAAAATCTATATTTAAAAAAAATCCTGATGTGTAGGGCAAAAACTGAGGTCATTTTCGTATTCGACGGCTCAAAATACATGTGAAAATCATATTCACTTCAAAGAGACATCCCGGGCCCAGACTTTTGTTGTAATCCCTTCAGCGTTCCTTTTTAGCGATATTTACTCCTTAAAATCAACTCCTGATGGTGTCGTGAGAAAACTACAGGGTCAGAACGGAGTTAATTGAAATAACTCCGGACAGTGCAGTTAGGGAGTTATTTTCCAAAAGTTACAATTGAACTGGTCTTCTTCTACTCTGCTTGCCGTTTACTCAAAACGGTGGGACTTTTATAGGGTATGCTTCGGAGTTGATTTTAACTCCGCTTTTTTAACAGTGTAAGATTTAGTTGCAAATTCTGAATTTAAATTAAATCCTCATTTAATTTAAAATGGTCTTCACTAGTAGACGATGGAAATCCGAATGCGTCTGTTGTGGAAAAAATTCGAAAATACTCGGATTACTGTAAACGGAATTAGGAAGTTTGGTGCATAATTCGAGGCGAGAGGCTCTTTTCGATGGTATCACCCCTGGGGTCCGCGGAGCTTCATCCAACCTCTAGCGGCGGCTTATCAGTTATCGGCTTACGCAAGAAGTTTTGATTTATGTAGGTATATATACCCCGGTAAAAAAAAACTTTTTAAAACGAGCACGCTCACCGAGAACTTTCCCGTTTACGTGAAACTTTTTCGCGAACATTGCTTTTTTCCGGGAGAACTTTAAGGGAGTTCCCCCTAACCTCCACCCCCCTTACCGCACTTTAGGAACCATTTCAAGTCTTGTTGCTTTCCCCCCTGAATCTACCTACATTTCGGTGAATACGACCAAGTCAGGTAATCTTAACCTGGTGTGAAAGTATGCCAGCTTTGGAAACTTTTCATGCCTGAACTTTGAACTATAGCTCTCGCAATGATATTGCATATTTTTCCATAGCATTTTGCCCCATGGGTAGAATTCGAGCTTCAAGTTGTGAGATGGAGTAGTAATAATGGAAAGAAGAAGAAATATTGAAGAAAAAATTAATTGCGTTTTAGACGTTTGGATAAGGTGATGGACTGATAAATTATCGAAGCGGGTTCAAATACCGGGCAGCGCAGATTTTTCTACGCGGATATCAAAAGGAAATTTATGCTTCTTATAATATTAAGCATTTCTTTTTAATGGATTTAATTATATTACATTTATTTTGAATTCCATTTAATTCCTCAACACTCTATTAAATTACTTTGGACTCCATTTAATTACTTTGAAATCCATTGAATTACTTTGTATTCTATCAATTTCCTTTGTCCCACATTTAATTTCTTTAGATTCTTCTTAATTCCTTTTCTTACCTTTGGATTCCCTTCTATTTCGTCGAATCCCATTGCATTTTCTTTACTTACAATGATATTCTTTGAATACCGTTCAGTTCAATAAACTTCTGATGAATTCAAGAGTTTTTTTACAATCTATTGAATTCCCTTCAACCAAATCGAGCACCAGTTTATCCTGATGGTTTTCCGCTAGTGCAGACTTTTAGAAATTAATATTGAAAGAAAACTTATCTTTTTTTAAATATTACGAGTTTGAGTCGCTCTGAATTTGTTTAATAATGCATTTAATTCAATTGAATTCCTTTAAATTCCATTGAATTTCTTTCTATTCCGTTGGCTTCCATTCAATTTCGTTGAATTTCTTTTTATTCCATTGATTCCCGTTGTAATTCAATAATTTTTTTTTGCATTCCATTCAATTCCTCTGAACTGCATTGAATTCCTTCCGCTTCTTTTGTATCACGTTCTATTTTATCGAATTCTACTAAATTTTATTCACTTTCAATGAAATTCTTCAAATACCGTTCAGTTACTCAGGAATTCATGAAATTCTCATAGATTCGATTAAATTTCTTCGAATTCCATTCAATCCCTCTCACTTCATTCCTATTAAATCAATTACACTTCCACAAATATTATTAAATTACTCTAAAACCCGTGAAATTCAAAATAATTCCATAAGGATTTCATTAATTTTCATTATATTTTGATATATATTTCGTTAAATTTCTATGAATTCTTTTGCGGTTTCTTCACGTTGACCATAAAGTGAAATTTACGTTTTTTGTTAATATTTCGAGTTTAAATCCCGCGGTTTGTAGTTCTTTTGCAGGGAATAGAAAACCTGTTTAAATTTTTTAATTTTTAATAGCTTAATTTAACCCAGAAATAGATGACAGCGTAAAGAAGAGACAAATTAAAAACAAAAAAAAGTTGACAGGTCTCGAACCCAGGACGGAAAATTGCAAATCGCGCTCATTAATCGCTACCCTAATTTACGATTTGCAATCTGAACTTCAGTTTATATCGATTTTTTTTACTATTTGGCTTGTATTTAGTATGAATTGACTTCCAAAACGAAGTTTAATAAAAAGAGAATATATATACAACGAGATTCTTATGGCAAAATTTAACAAACATATATAATTCAGTACAGGTTTGTTTACGTTGATATTAAGAAGAAATTTGTTGTTTAGAATATTTCGAGTTAAAATTAGGCTAATTTTGTATAATGTATTTAATTCTATTTTATTCCTTTAAATTTCATTCAATTCCTTTTAAATCCATTCTCTCTTTAAACTAGATTGATTTCCGTTGTATGCCGTTACCTTACTTTTGAATACTATTAAATTTCGTTAGATTCTACTTAATTTCTTTCAATTCCTTTCTATTTGATCGAATTTCGTTGAATTTCATTGAATTCAATTTCAAATTAAATTCGGAAAATTCTATTTAGTTCCTCTAAAATCCATACAATTCTTATAATTCCATTCAGTTGCTTCGAAATCCATCAGATTCGATTGCGTTTCGATCAGTTCCGATTTGGTACACTAGACTTCGACGAATTCCTTTGGATACCATTTCATTTCTATAAATTATATTAAATTTCTTCGAATTCCTTTCGAGTTGGTTCGATTTTGAATTTTGTTGATAAGCGATTAATCCCACTAAATTTCATTCACTTCGTATGCAATTCTTTAAATACCATGGCACTCACAAATCCATGGGATTTCAAAGAATTCCATTAAATTTTTTCAAAATACATCAAATTCCTTGAAATTCGATTGGGTTCCGATTAGTCCTGTTGAATTCCATTAATCTTTGATAAATTCCGCTAAGATTTCATTGATTCCATTTCATTTCAGATCATTCTATTGAATTCCATTGAAGTACTATGAATTCATTAGCGATTTCCTTACGTTGACAATAAAATGAAATTTATTTTGTTAAGAATAGTTTTGAATCCCACTGTTTGTATTTTTTACAGGTAACATAACACCTGTTTTTTTTTATTTAAAATAATTTAGTTTAATCCAGAAACAGAAGACAGTTTGAAGGCGAGACGTATTAAAAAAAAAAGACACTGACATGTCTCGAACGCAGGGCAGAGAATTACAATTTACGATCATTAACCGCTACCCTAATTTACCATTCACAATCCGAACTTTAGTTTACCAACATTTCTTGACTATTTGTCTTGTATCTACTCTAAATCGACTTCCGAAACGGAATTTTAATTTAAAAAATAGCTCTTTTTTGTGTCGAAGGGAAATAAGATAGTGAGTGTGTTGAGGATTTGGAATTAATTAAGATGAGAACTGGAGAGACGAAAATTCTGCTTTGATTTTGATCTCTGACTTGAAATTCTCTTTCAAATATGACAGTCTCGCGAGTTGCGATCCTTTAATCCGGAATAAATTAACCCATGGGATAAGAGATTTGCAGACGAGTGGATAGACGGGACTTGTAATTGGTGCTGTTATCTGCGGACCTTATCTTTGACAAAGAAGCTACTTATAAGTTATAACAAGCCACTTCTGTCTCTATTGGTTTCCTCAAGATAGTCAAGTAGCATGAATTATAAGCAATTAAAAAAAAAAAAAAATATATATATATATATATATATATATATAAATGATAATAGATATATCTACTCTCTAAATCTGAATTAGTAGAAAACTACTAATTGGTAGTAGTTTTCTACTAATTCAAATAGTTCCGATTCGTTTACTAATAATTAGAAAAAATCTACTATTTCAATGAGTAAGAATAACTGACTAAATGAATTAGTAACTATATCTACTAGAGGAATTAGTAATGCTACTACTAAATGAATTGGTAAATCAATTGATGGTTACTATTTTATACGGTAGTTTCAAGTAAATTAAAAAACTTATTTTACAATTAAGAGAATTTTATTCAAATACATTAATCTATGAATTCAAATAATAATTTAAAGAAATTTCCATTTTATCTTCTTATACTTAAAACAAAGTGCATATTTAAATCAAATTAATGTGGGTCCTGTTTTAAATTCAATTTGAACCGTTTCAAATTCTTAAAGTTCATTGTAAAAATATTTCATTTTAAACAAGATAGGGAATTTTTAACCGAATAGTTGAATTTGGAACCAAAAAGATTAAATTTATACCAAAAACTACGATTTTTCAACAAAATACATGTATTCTCAACCAAATAGTTAAATTTTGAACTGAA
>CAKNWW010318403.1:0-22215 GCA_932074435.1 Andricus kollari | reverse complement strand
AGGCATCTTTTACTTTGCTCCTTTCACCATCAGCTGGAGCGTAGCACGCTATGATAAATAATCTTCTGATTCCTACTTTTATTCTAACCCATGGCAATCTGGGAGATAAAAATCCATGCTTCTTCACATGCTATCTTGCCCTCTCATTCATAATCAGGCCGACCCCTTGACTGCCATGTGATTCACTATCTACTCCTGACCATATTTCAAGTCCGTTCTTTAACTCCCCATTTTTTATCTCTCTATAATTGTTTATATATACTACATAAGAAATATTATTCAGAAAATATTGTCTAACATATGGACTCTATATAATTTTTCCCGTAGAATCCAACGGTGTTATTAGTTTTGCCACAACTCATATGTTCAAGCAAATTGTTTAGACCATCAAAAATTGAAATGTTTATCATGAAAAATCATCTTGTAATGAAATATTCTCATCCCAAAGTTAGCTTTTCTACCATATCAATTGGTTTGTACATGAAATTCAATAGGTTAAAAAATGGTTTAAAACGAGTCTTATAATAAATTACAACGATTTTAAGACAAAATAATGTTTTACCTGTAATAGAATGATATACTGTTGAATTCGTTCAAATAATTTGTTTATAATAATTGATTATAATTTTTAATATAATTTTTTTGCTGCAGAGTATTTGAAAAGAAATCTTAAATCAGATAAGAAATGTATTATGTGGGCGAATCTGTCTGCGAAAATTCATTCCTGGACCACTGTGGGCCGTTGCGCAAGAGAGTGAACGTGCACACTTCAACTGAAGGCAACTTAAGGCATACGTCATCTAAATAGTTTGCTCTTTTTCCAGCAGACCAGACTTTTCGTACAATTTTTCCTATTTTGTTAAATAATCAAAAACGAAATCACAATAGCAGTGACGTTCAGTGTTAGCTATATCTGTGTTTTCGCTTCGTGGTCGTGGACCCTTGCCGAAGCAAGTGAGGCAGATACCCCGCTGCCAGTCGAATGCTACTTTCGTTTATCTCAAACGGACGACCATTTCATTTTTATAAGATTCATGTCGGTTACAAAATCTGAAATTATGAATGCATGGCTTAATTTCATTGTAATTACCTGCATTAATTTATTTACATATTTACAAAAAAGTGAAAAAAAGATTCATGAACATCGGTTAACATTTACAGTGATAAGAGAAATCTTCTCGTGCATACAGAAAAACAATAACCAATATCCGAATATATGGAAACATATTCAAGATAAAATTTTGTTCTGCACCGCCTGCTGAAAGTCCGCATACATTGACATTTTTCAAAAATTTACTATAAGTCTCATATTTTTAATAAAATATATGCAAGTGTTTTATCTATAGAAATAATGAATTAAAATTTTCTGAAGAACAGCACTGGAGCTTTATTTATTAGATTCACCCTTATATTTTTAAAGAAATCGGTAAAATATTGTTGGCTCCAGCTCGACTGAACTGCTGAAGGTCCTTAAAAGTGCATAACTCGACAACCAGAAAAGGCTACAAAGATTGATTTCTTTAAAATAAAGAATAACATCATAAATAATAACTTGTTCATGAAAAAGTAACAAACCAAATACGAGCTCAAAACGAAAAATCAAAACTAAATATTTTTATTTCATTTCTTTTTTAGGAAAAAAACACTGAATTCTACATAACATCTATAAATCTTATTAACATCGGTTCGATAACAACTACGATATTCCTGACCTAGAACCTTTCGTTAGGCAAAACCAACTAAACGTGAAAATAAAATTTTAGACTGCTACTTGCAGGCAGAAAGTATTGACGCTTATTTGAGTGTCTTATAATTTTATTAAAGAATTTTCGCGTTGGAAGTAACTTAATTCCTCTTTCAAAGTGTTTTTCTTCATCCAATAACGTTTCTGTTACACTGGGAAGTGGATATTACATTTGCCGTTCAATCTAACATGCTGGATGCATATTGAATTCACGCGTTGGATGAAATAAAATTCGGAAAGAGAAAAATAGTTATACCCATGTCATTACTGAATGCGAAGCGTATACTGAAAAGTTTCCCTGAAATGCCAACGAAGCCTATTTTTAGGATTATTCACAAAGGAGTAAATAAAAACCTAAAGTATAAAAATATTTTAAAAAATGGTACATGCCCATTATTTCGAGATTGAATATCGATCGTATACGTTCTATTTTATGGACATACACGTCATACGCAGAACCGACTTTACGATAATACCACACATCCTTTGTGCACCAATGCATATATATTAGGGCGGCGTAAAAATGCTGAAATTAATTTAATCGTTTCGGCCAAGTGAAAAAAAAATGTGAGTTGGTATTCGAGGGAAGTAAACCAAAAATTGAAATCAGTTTATATCTTCTGTTTGGTTTTTAGGTTTTAAAATTCAAATTGTTGAAAATTAAAAAAAGTCATATTAGTAAAAAATCTTGACGAATTTTTTATATGTCCAATTCTTACTAGTGAGCGGTAATAAAAAATGAGGAATAAATAGAAAATTTGCTGAATTTAGAATTTTTCAAAAACTTTTTTTAGCTTGAAACAAAAAAACCATGGTGATTTGGCTTTTTCGGGAAAAAATTTGTTTCGTGATTTAGGCATTTTTTATTTTTTGCGATTTTAAATCGTTTTAAATAACGCCCAAAAAATTATTTTTCCATGAAAGCTTCTTTTGTTCAAGTTGAAAAAATTTCAGGTTCGACATATTCAACTTTTTCCATAAAAGTGTGGATTTAACTCAATAATAAAATGTTTTTTGTTTTTCTCTTTTATTTTTTTGTGATGCGAACCCACAAATCTTGTTTATCGTGCCAAAACGATTTGTTTAATTTTAGCATTTTCACTTTACCCTAATATAAATATCTCTGGATCCGCTAGAGTGGAGACTATTGATATAATTCAGAAATACGTACTCACACATACTGAAATCCGTTTGCCCTGGAAGGCATGAAGAGACGAGATAAAGAGGCAGGGTCACTTCGTTCTAGACAACTCGGCGCCAGCCAAAGTGCTCGTTCTCAAACCTAGAAAAAAGTACCCTGGCATTGGCACGTTCTGAAGCCAAAATTCTGATAGTATGGAAAGAAATTCCATGGATTTCTTACACCTAGAATTAACAAGTAGACCAACCAAGAATGTTAAGAAAATGAATGTTAACATTAGAAAACTTTTATTTATTTCTTGATATTAGCAGACTGAATCATTTTCTTTTCTTGAAAATAGTTGATAGTTTTTGGTACTAATTAATAATTAATAATAATTATGATCCTTATTTATTGCTTTTATATTATTAATAATTATTTATTGCTAAAAAATTCAGAATAATAATAAATAAAAAATTACATTTTCTCAATATTTTATATTCTAAAAATAATTATAAATTATTAAGGGACAAACTGTATAAATTTAGAACTCCTTGTTTAACAAGAGCATTACAAAATCAATTCTTTACCAAATTTTCCCGTATACCACAATGCTTTTAGTCGGCCTCGACAGATGTGGCGCCGATTAGTCGCATAGGGCTGTATATTTATATTGTTTATTTGCCAGGCAAGTAAGATAATTCTACTTTCTACAAATTAAAAATAATTTTGACCATCATTTTCATTTCTAAATGGAAAACCAATATTCTCTTCTAGTTCAACATAAATTACACTGGATTTTAAGTTAAAAAGTTCAATTATGCGACCAATTGATAATCTAGCCTACAAACAGCTGAAATCACGTTGATAATGTAACATTTACAGTGAATTTAAAAAAAATCCGCCAGCCGTGCGTTGCATTTTAATTTTAAGTAACAATTCAATCGACGAAAATATGAATGATTTACGTTAGGGGAGACTAACCTATAGTAGATAATGATTAACAGTAAATAATCCTTATTAACTAGATGAATAGCCAAGAATGTTGATTGCTTCTTTTAGTATAACATTTCAGCAATAATACTATCCTATCTGACGAAACCTCATTGAAAAAATATCATTAAATATTGCGTGCGAGCAAAAAATTAATTTTTAGCATGTAAAAAAAATGTTACCTTTTCTTTATTCATACTTTTCATCTAAATTAAATTTTTCTGGGGCACTCTTTTATGGTAGAATAAAAATTTGAAGTTGAATGAACAATATTTATATGTCGAAAACTGTTGATTTTTATTATTTATAAATATTTCAGGATATTTTATTTGACATTTCCTTTTCCAAGAGTAGATAATCATCGAATGACTCATATTAGTTAAGATATTAAGAATATTTGAATAGTAGTAATAAAATAAATAAGTTATAAATAAAAATACATAAGTAATCTGTGAGGAAATCAATTTTGTTGTTGTATGTGGCGTTTCTTCTGACGAACTATTTTTCGTTTTTGACCAATTTTCGATTCTTTGAAACTCTGCGCGATTTCGAAACCTTGCTTCATTAAAGTCTGAATTCTTCTCTTTAAAACGAGATCAAGAACATAATAAATTATTTACTGGTTTGCGGCATGTTACCACATTTTTAATGATAATTCCAGAAGCAGTTGATGCTGTATTATTTTATCGGTCCTACTATAAAGAGAAAACTTCACACTTTAATTCGGAAAAAGTTTTAATTTGTTTCCAGTTACTTCCCTAAAGCACGCAGAAAGTGAATGTTGGGATTTGAAAATTGGTTAAAAAAGGAAAATAGTTTGGTGGTTTTCACATGCTATCACGGCCCCTAATTATCTAAAATACTTCAAGTAGGGCTCAATCGAAGAGAAATTAAAAAAAAATTCTAACATTTTTTCCAAAATCTTTCTAACCTAATTTTTTGCATATTTATTCACTTTCCAAGAAGAGCCGGGTTTTAATTCGATTTTCGTAAGTACGGCGCACAATTTGGACCGGTAATATAAATTATTGCTCAAAGTGACATTTGAAAAAGAGATAACTTTGGTGAGTACTAACAAAAAAAAAATATCAGAAATTAAAAAGGTGTATTGCTGAACTGACGTGTCAAAATCGTACCTTCAGCGGCTGGGTCGACTCCCGTGGGTGCTTTTGAACGCGGATACTGACAGTAGCGCATCTGCAAGGGGGTTCTTCAACTAAAATGCAGTTATTTTTTGGTGCACATATGTGCGTATTTTAGTTGAATGTATAGCGTGAATTAGAATTACAGAAAATAAATGGATTAATTGAAAATTACACAAATTTAACACGAAAAATTTGCAAACACAATATCTACAACATTTTTCAGGATAAATTTCTACAAAACTGTATTAATTCTCCAATAGATAAACAAATGCGAACACATACACTTTTAACGATGACCTGCTGCTTGCGATGAGCAAAAATGTTAAATTTGCGAAATTAATGCAAAATTATACAACATCAAAAATGTTGAAATAATGTTTTCTGCAATATTTTTCGGGATAAATTTGTACAATTGTGCATTAATTCTCCAATAAATCAAGAAGTTTGCGAAACTATTTTAACATATTTCGCCCACCATCGACTTTAACTGAAAATTCATTTATTAAAATCCTTCTCATCCTTTTCAAATATGTTTGTTATACAGAATTACAAGAGAAAATTACATAAACCAAATTTTTGTTTAAGAGCGAAATTCAAAAGATACAAAGGTTTTTTAATAACTTAATTGCATTTCAAGCGCTAGAGTTTTTCATATCGCAGGGTTCTTATACAATTTTTAAAAATTGTGCGATTTTAATAAATGAGAGGGTATTATCGAAGACAACTGAAAAGATTTCCTTCAACTTCACTTATCCTATATGAATCCATTTTTAATGGTTCAAATCAGTAAAGAATAATTTCTGATCACAAATTGGTATAAATAACTATGTTAATAATCAATTAATAGATACATTTGATATATGAATTAGCGGAGGTGAGCCAATAAAAATGAAAATTTCTACTAATTATTAATTATATTTCACTCGTTCTATTAGTATTTTGCTTCTCTATCTAACAGCTTTAGTTCTGCTTTATTCATTATGTGTCCTCTAAGGGTTTACATGACATCCGTTTCTTACAAAACCACCTACATATTTTATTTTATCTTATTCTTACTATTTACAAATATTTACAACTATTTACATTAATTCTTATATTCATATCCTTATTCTATATTAAAGATAGTGCAATTTTTATTGTCGAACGAATGAGCGACCGATCGAAAGCGAGAGAGCGAGCGAGTGAGAGCGCATCCGCATCTCAATCTGCTTATAGATTACATAACCATTACTTACAGATATTTACGCTTCTAATCTAAGCAACTTTCCGTTTCCTTTTTCTTTCTCTTTCACTTATTTTCTTCTTCAATTGTGCCAGTTTTCCACATCCATTATTTAATTCTTTTTCATTCATCCCTCTAGTCCCCTCGTACTCCATCATCCTTTCCTCACCCATTCCATCCTACCCTAGAATCTTTACCACATTCTGTTGCCAACTTCCTTTATCTTCCACTTCTCTCCTATATCCTTCCTATACATGCTCCCATGTTTCCCCCTCCCATTCACGTATTCCGCACTTTCTGTTCTCTTTCTTTTCCCAAAATATCCCTTCCTTTAACTAGTTTCCCGATTTAAATCGTGTTCTTCTGTTCCATCGTCTCTCTCCCCATTCCTTTTCTAAATACTTTGGCACTTTGGCTTATGCATATCGATGGGTGCAAATAAGACTATAACATTATTTGGACTATACAAAGAATAGACGTAAAAAACAAACCCTTGATAGAAAAGACGTAACTCACGAGTGAAATAGTCAGATAGACGTAGCAACTGATTTCTGTATGAAAAAGACGTATCGCCAGTTTTTAGCTGATATATGCTGATGACTTTAATGGACGACAGACTAAAGGAACCTTCAACATTTTGCAACTGTAAACTTTCACTTTTATAATTTCTCAAGGCTCCTTTCCTCCGCCGCTACGAAGACCTTTGCTTGCTTTATGTTTTCTAATTAAAGTTATTCGTAAAAAATTTTTCTCTAAATTTTCCTTTCTAGTTCTGTCTTGATAAATAATGATGCACATATAAACTGATAACTTTTTCGTGATTCTGATTTTTTAAGGCAGAATAACTTTAAATTAAAATAAGGAAAAAAAAAACTTCAAGGACTTCCCATGATCTCATGAACCCGAATCGAAAGCCATATGAGAAAAGTATTATATAATGTGCATAAGTACCCTTATGCTTTTTACATATGTTTTCGTTTGTTCGTTTATTCCTCATTTTTATATTGCGTTTGTCACTATTCAATATTTGTATTATTTTACGTGTGTGCTCTTTTCTTATGTATTACGAGGATTTTTTTACGTATGTTCTCTTTTGTTAACTTATTCCTCATTTTTATATTACGCTCGTTATTATCCCTGAATTTTCCTATGTTATATTTTTATCAAAAATATATTATATGACTTGTACGTATTTTTATTATATGTGATATTCTGTAGTAACCTTATTATTATTTCATTTAATATTTTGTACGCCCTTTTGTAGTGCAAAATTTCAACCAATCGTTAGTTTAAACTTACCAGCTTATCAATTTCATCAAATGTAATGCTGATAGACTGGAGAAGCGAAAAAAAGGCAGCATGCACAACGGCGCAGAATGTAATGATTTCAATGGACCACGAGTCCAAAATTCGACCGAGTGGGAGAGAATCTCGAAACAAGGATCCCACTCTTGCCACCACTTCTACAGGGTGGGAGAAGCCGTAAGGGATGTTTCGTCGGTAGTGGTGCCACACGCCACCGAGCCTTGTCACCAAAGCGTAAGAGAGAAGGAAATTGATCGTTTCCAACTGGAGGTTACGCCGCCAGCCGCTGCTTGTGAGCACCAGGAGGTGGTCATTCCTGCGGCACTTGTTTCACCACTGGGAAGATACGCAGCCACCGTGAAAGAAAAAGCGGTTTCGCCAAGGAGGGCCCTCAAACGTCTGCGGGAACATCGGGCAAAGTTTTCTGCTGCCTGGAAAACTTTGATTCCGGTAGCAATTTACCAGGATCGTTCCACAGTCTTAAGTTTGAACCCGCCTGTGGTCCTGGAATGGAACAAACAACGGATTCCTGATAGGCTTGTTCCTTCGACCCGCAAAAGCTTGGAGAACACCAAACTGGATTTGGTGCGCAAACCTAACCTGCGCAAACATCTTAAATAAATTTCTCGACAAGATGGTTACTCCGAGACCCTGGAGTAGTTGTCTCCTTCCTGTTACCACAAGACGGGTCAGAGCGCATTGATGGATGGACTTCAGGCCTGGAAGGCCCTGATGAGCGGCAATATCCGGAGGATCCACCTCGCACCACCCACCAGTCAAAAGAAACCACCGAAAGGAATGAGTGATTTGGACGCTTATCTGCTGAGAACGCAATGCTACGATTACCTAGAGCCCCTCCCAAACTCTAAATCGACTCCCAAACGATTCTCCTACTTTCCTTTATGCACCTTCCTCTCCTTTACCCCATACCTTTTTCCCAACTGGCCAACTGGCCATTTCACCGCTAAAACACTACCCCCTCCCCCCCCCCAAGAATGACCGTCTCACTCCTTACCCTCCTTGAATGATTCCTCACCCAGGATGGGCCATATCATAGCGTTAGAAAGACGTCTGTAGTCTTGCGTCGAAGACAGACTTAAGTCTAAGTTTTAAAAATAAAAAGACGTACGAACATTGAAACACTTTAAAAGGAGATTCTTGCTTAAAATAATATTAAACGCGGAAAATTTACTGGTTATAATTATTAAATGACAATTAATAATTATATGTTACTCATAATTATAAGTTATAAGGTACCTTGAAGGTGAACCTTTTATCTCCGACACAGGTGAAATATTCTAGCTCTAAAGTTTAGGACGTTATAACTTGATTGCAATTGAGTTTCAGTATTTAAAAAGACACATACTAAAGTTTCATTACCTTCATGATAAATAAATTGTTTTGCACGTTTTTATTCGCTAAAAAATTAAAATATTTACAAATTTTACTGGAATTAACATTAGAAAATTGACAGATTGAAACTAAATTAAAAAAAAAAAATCCTAACTAAACTAAACTACGTTTTACTACATTTTCAATCGCTACAAGGAGACGTTAAGAATTTTTTTACTCATGCTGAAGCATTCATTTGCTTATGAAAAATATTATAGTTTGAATTATTCATAATACCAATCATAGAGTAAATGCACAACATTTTCAAAAACGTATCTTTATTGTTCTCATGAAGAATGTCGTTATTTTAATTCAAACATTGTATATTATTCATAATATTATTATATGAAGAAAGAATATAAATAACAGCTAAATAAAAATAAGCAGAAAAGTAATCATTATGAAAACTAAAGGCAGTCATGTACTGATAGTAGCGATTGAAAATGTAGTCAGGTTAAAATGTAGTCAAGTTATAACGTCCTAAACTTTAGAGATAGAATATTTCATCTGTATTAGAGATAAAAAGTTCACCTGCAAGGCACCTTTAACCTTATAATTATGAGTAACATATTAATATTAATTGTCAGTTAATAAATATTCACATTTAACTTTCTGTGCATGATATTATCTTAAAATAGAATCTCCTTTTAAAATGTTTCAATGTTCGTACGTTTTTTTTATTTCTAAAACTTAGACTTACGTCTTTCTTCGACACGGGACCACAGACAACAATCGACGCGTCTTTTGAGTAAAATAAAAACAATTGCTACGTCTTTCTAACGCTTAAAACTGACGAACGCCTTTTCATACAGAAATCTGTTGCTACGTCTGACTATTTCACTCGTGAAAATCAGTTGCAGGTCAAGGTTTTAACTTATAAAATATGTAAGGTGGACCAATCAGGAGCGCGGTATAAATAGTAGTGCGTGCGTGAGCGGGAGTCTAGCGCAGTGTAGTTACCGCTTTTCTCCCGTCGCTAACCTCACCTCGGCACTTGCATCAATAACACTTCGTTGGTCTAACGCACGCACGTCTGTTTATACCGCGCTCCCGATTGGCCCACACTAAATATTTTACAACTTAAAAACTAAAACTTCAAATGATTTTTGAAAAAGGAATGTTCCATTTATTTATTTTTATTTTTATACAGCTATATAAGTCCAAACACTTGAGTCTGGGACACCCTGTATAACAGTTTTGTAAGAAATATATGTTTTTTTTCCACGAGACCCGCTTTTCGGAGTTTCATTTTAATTCGTCTTTGAGGAATCGAAAGATAAGTAACCAGACGCCACGATAAGACTAAAGGCGCGCGATATCCGATAGTTCACTCACGCCGCAGATCTATCCCCGTCACATGCATTGTTCGATTACTTCCAGACGAAGTATGATTATTATACAGTAGGGCAGGGCAATATCTGACCATGGAAATGCGCTAAAACATATTGTAGTATACCCTCGTCAATCTTTACCATAAATGCATACACTGGTTTTTAAGAGATGTCATAAAAGTCTTCTGGTTCGAAAAAATAATCTCCCAGGTACTCGTTTCTGAGGCACGCCAGTGCATCACATTCAGAAAGTATGCGATGAGCTGTCTCCGCAGTAAAATCACACTTTCTACAACGAGGGTTGTCTCCATTCCTCATGTTGGTCAAGTGTTTTATCAGTCGTCAGTGTCTAGTAAGCATCCCTACTACGACATTAATCTGCCTTCTTTCCATGTTCAAGAGTTCATCAGCCCTCTTAGTACATGTACCAGAAATTAAATTTTTAGAATGCACAATTTTTTGGGTTTTCTTCCAATATCTCGCATGCTCCTACGAAAGCTATTTATCAAGGGCTGTTTCGCATATGTGCACAAGATACTGCAGTAGGGTTGCGGAAGTAAACTCTTCAGACCTAAGAGCCTTCAGTTCTGCTTGGCTGTCAGAACAAATGTAAATGTGCTGGATTTTATAGGCCCGCTTACAAATTTCCTCTAGTTAATCTTTAATAGCTATTATTTCAGCCTGGAAAACTAGAGGGAATATGCCCAGTGCTCTTATTATCTTAGCCCTAGGCTTTTTTCCATAGATTCCATTCCCTGTTTCCAAGGAGTCTTTAGAGCCGTATGTGTTGCAATGAGACCTGCTGGTCTAAATAATTTATCTCTTACTCCTTCATCATGCCATTCTTTCCTTTTAGGGAAGATTACCTTTAGGGTTTCATTAAGGATAATTTCCTCAATATAACATCAGTTTGCATAGCAAGAATATTACCCTCGCATAGCATGTGCTTACTGATATAATGTATATCTTTCACCTCAACCTCACTAAGGTGTAACCTACTAGGAGTCTATAGACTTCCGATGCTGCAATCTTCATTGCGAAAGGTGCAATGGCAGGATGCCTAGAATGGCCTCAAGAGCTGCTTTCGGTGCTGTTTTCATAGCACAAGTGATCGCTAAGCAGAAAAGTATTTGATGGCTTTAGGGTCAGATATCACTCCCAAATACTTTGCTGATTTAGACAATTATACTTTCCTACCGTAGAACTTAAGATTTTTAAGGTCAGGGAGCTTCCTTCTTATAGTAAAATGCATGAGTTTCGTCTTGTCCGGGATAACGGACAATCAACGGTCCCTGCACCATTGCTCTACTATGTTGAGCGCTGACTGCATGCGTTCCACTAAAGTGCCCTCATGCTTATCTGTTACCACGATCGCGAGGTCACCTACATAGCTTCGAGTGCAAAAACCCAATTCGTTTGAAACACGAATCAGGTCATCAATGACAAGCGCCCACTGGGTGGATAAGAGAACTCCTGCCTGTGTGCAATACCTTGACATTTTGACCTTAATTTCATTACCATGTAGAGAAGTATGTACCGTTCTGATTTTTAGGATGTAGTGCATCCATCTGTTTACGGTTTTTCTAACTCCGTGTGTTTCTGCAGAACCGTATATGAATGAAATTGGGGTGTTACTAAAAGCCCCCTTCATGTTTAAGAATGCTAGAATTGCTATTTCACCTTAACGCATTGTATTATTAATGCGGTAGGTAAAGCCATAGAAAATGTCTAAGGTAGATCTGCCTTTCTAAGAGGCAGATTGACTTCTATGAAGAGGTTTTTCTGTTACGATTTCCTCTTTCAATTAAAATTCCACTAATTTTTCCGATTTTTTCAGCCTCAAGGATTTTGCCTGATGCACCTACAAAGGGCTCAAATACTTCTTGAATTAATGCAGGGAATATTTTGCCATCTATGCAGCTTTTAATGGTTTAAATTGTTTAACTACCCATCTAATTTTTTAATGGGTTAAAATACGGCTCACTACTTTCCAATAATCCATTCTGGCCTTAAAAGTTGAGGGGTATGATTCATGGACCAGCTCCTCATTCGTGTAAGCTAACTCTGAGCTAGGGAAGTGTACCATCATTATGTGCTCAATGATTTCATTAGTCGTCTCAGCTATTTTACCCGAAGGCAATATTAATGCTTTCAGTTGACATGATGCGTTACCCAATTCCCATTCTTTTTAGCCCTGTTAAAAAGACTTCGAGCATCCTTTCTCAGGTCCTCCAGTCTAGGATTCCACCAGGGTGCATCCCTGTCTGTTTTCTTGATATGAAGAGGTGTGTTGACCCTGTGCTCAGGACGTCTACTCTCTTATTTTGAGAACGGTGCGATCCGACAGAGGGGCGAACGACGCGCCAAAATTTTGGGACAACAACAGATTCAGAATTCATTAAGACTTTTGCATTATTTTCTGGAGACACCGTTGATACACGTGCACGGCCTCGCGTAAATTTACTTATATATAACTATAGATACATACGAAGACTCCAATTTCGTGAAAACTTTCGATTATATCTCAGTCAGTTGCTTAAGGGTTCATACACATTTGAACCTCAGGTCTATCGACTGTCGAAGAGAAGAATAACTATCTATGATCCGATAGGGAGGTCTCCGACGATACATGCCATCTCTTGAACACTTCGCCAATACTTGTGGAACATAAGGTCAAATAAATTACCTCGCGACAGCTAGATGGCATGAAGGTAGGTGTATCACCCCCAATCAATAAATTTAAATTAGTAGCTTAGCGGTAATCTAATAAAGACTCACCCCTGTGGATGGTGTCCTAACTACCCCAAGTCGAATGATGTGCATTAGCATAGCATCCGATTAGTAAAGGCAATCCCCAAACAAAGAAGTAGTCCACCAGATTTCGCCATTCCTCCGATGGTGGGTCCTGGTAGTAAATTCAATATCGCTTCTGAAATGAAGTGCTGCCCTAGGTGTTTATAGGGAACTGTCATAAATGCGTAGCCCGCTCTTGTTACTCAATCCTCTATATTTCGCCTTGTAAGCCCAGGTTCTTGTATCAAGGCAAAAGCCGTTTGTTCCGCTGTGAAATGTCTGCTTAAGATAAAAGTTTGCATTCTAATAAAGAAAAATTCCAAAAATATATTTTCAGGGAAAAAAATGCTCTCAGCCTTAACAATAGTTAAGCCCGCATAAAGCCGAAAAAGTATGGGAAAAAAGAAAAAAAGGTGGGATTTTCCGGAAAATCTTTTTTATTTTTTTCTTCAAATTTTGAAAAAAAATGTTGACTGGAAAACGACAACTTTTTCATTCTTTCCAATGTTTTAGAAAAGCTTATGCTAATAGAAGAAAGTCATCCTATCAGCTTTATGTGGGCTCTAACATTTTTGAAGCCAGGAGAATTTTTTTCATGAGAATGTAATTTTGGAATTTTTCTCGTTAACGATTAAAAATATCGCCAAAGATCTAGGAGTGATTTTCGTGGAACTTTTTAGGTATGTTAACTTGTATCTTAATATTTTTTCGAATCTATAGTTTTTTGAAACAAAAATAGGGAAATTCGATGATATTTAAAAAAATCTTCTAGCCACAAAAGTTATTTAGCCCGTATGAAACTTACGAGACGTATTCCTTACGAAATTAAGAATAAACAAAAAAAATTGGCAACGAATATGAGTGCGTGCTTTTTGAGGAAATCGACTATTATTATTTTCAGAAAAACCGCCGCGATTTTGTTAATTTTTATGCTCATACCCCCATGACGGTTATTTTTTATCTAACATGACTTTAGAAGTTTTAACTCCTACGTCAATCTGCCTTTAAAAAACGATATCTTTGTTAATAATTTAGCCTAAAATTTGTATTGGTGTGGTATTTCAGGGCATTTGAAGTTATGACGGATGGCTGTGTTGAATTTAAAAAAAGTTCTTATTTTTAAAAAATCGCTACAGCATATATTTGCATAATAGAAATTAAAGAATGCCGTGCAAGAAAGAGAAATAAAAAATATATTAGATAATTCTCACGACTGATGAAAGACGTCACATATTGCATTATCACAAACAACCAATCAGTAATTTCAAGAGTAAGATTGTCTATATTAAGTCAATATTCAAAAAATAGCTTTTTAAAGTGAAAGCTTGAAGATGCATCCTTCATTGTACCTACTAGGTATCTTGTTCCATCGATGCGCCCCCTCACTATGAAAGATCTTTGCAATTTATCCAATATATAACTTTATTTTTAGTATGGAAGGATTATCCCTTCTCAGCCCCTCTTAAATCCACGAAACACCTGCTATTACTTTTAGGGTTTAAAGGCGCATTGTTTTTATTGGTGGATCATACGAATGCATTTGAGGCGCAATTAAGTGGGTTGGAAAAGGTATAAAATTATTATTGGAGGGGTGAGGGGATAGTGTAACTTACTGTCAGAGCAGCACCAGGATGTTAAGTGCTAATTTAATTAAAAAAAACTAATATAGCTATTCACTATATCATCAAATCCTACAATTATTTTGATAAGCATCATACGTACATGATTTAAAGCGATGGAATTTCCTTCATTTCAATGAAGGCTTGCTGTAATTCAGTAATTCGTCCCATTCGGAATATCTTTTCGTTAGTAACTGAATAATCCTACAACTCTACTTCGTTTTGAAAGGGGTTGAAAATCGCTGAAAGTAGAAAACGCGAAACCGAGTACTGATAATAAACAGTCATTTGTGGCTTTACGAAAAGTTCTCATCCCACGCATTCCAGAATTCGCCACCACCTCGGTAAAGTGTTATTCATCTTGTGGTTTTGCGAAAATGGTTGGTGAGAGGCAGAGGAGCCAATGCAGTGGCTATGAACTACTTCTGTGTTCCTGCACTAGAAGAGGCAGGTTTTAATGAACTTTGCATAATTTTGTTTGCGACTCTTCTACATTTGTCCTGCTTGCTCCCTGCTTCTGGCACATTAATTTACCCACGAGTGCGGAACGCTTTAACTTTTTGACCAGACACATTTATTTTTCAACGCATTGCGACTTAAATATCTACTCTTTTCCATATGCAGTACTACCCAATACATAACAGGGTCATGGCAAAGACTTTTAAACTTTCACGCAGAAAAACCACCCCGATTTATTGAAAGAGTTATAAAGCACTCTTATCTTCCTTCAGTAATAAAATACACAAAATTGACGTGCACTCTATCAGAAATACGTTTTAATTTTTTGTGTTTTTTTACAATATGGTTAATTTTTTTCGGGTTGGCTTCGTCTGAAAGTATATTGCAATACAAAAAATTTGCAATTCATAAAATTAATAATGTTCCAATAGATACACTGATCTTCAAGCGACGATTAGTATAAAAAAAGAGTCGACAAAAACTGAAGGCGGGCATTTATTCGTACGTGCCCATAGTTTCAAAATCCGTTTGAATGAAAATCTTTGCTGCATTTCGCTGTAAATTATAGAAAAGACGATTTTCAATCCATCAACTGAATACAGTCTAAATCCGGTTATCCTGACCCCGATTATCCAGACCGCCGGATTATTTAGATTGGAAATCGGTAGAATTAGATTCAATTTTCGATCGTTAGAGCTCAATTGAGTTCTATTTTCGATCATTATGATTCTCCGGATCATTTGGATATTCGACATTGTCCATCGCTTTTAGAGCAGAAACAAAAGGCAATAGTCGTAGACGGCCGATGCCCTCATATATTTCTGAATCAATGAAACTAAAGGACATCCCGAAAAATTATCAAGGATAGATTTTTGACGGAAATGCCTCTCGTAAACTCATCAAAAAAGCAGATGATTACCTTGATTCATAAATATATGAGGGCATCGGCCGCCTACGATTATTGCCTTTCATTTCTGCTCTAAAAGCAATGGACAAAGTTGTAAGCTGTAGTTTTTCCACTAGGGAGGTTGGGCCTGATTTAAACACTTAAGTGAGTTGGAGAAAGCTTTTCAGAGCATCGGAATTTCTAAAACATTAAAAATCTACGAGCATTTGGATCACCTTGTTCACTGTTTACATTTTTTAGGTAAATATGGTTTTGGCCTATGGTCACAGCAAGCGAGTGAGTCAATTCATAAAGAATTTTTGAAATTCTGGGCGCGTTATAGAATATATTTGATTCACGATCCCTTGTATTCGAGCAGATTGAAAAAAGCGGTGCTTGAATTTTCTTCGCGACAGCTTTAGGTCGAAAAATGAGATAAATTTTAATTAATTTATCTTTGTTAATTCTATTTATTCACACGTAACAATATTATATAAATCTAATAGGTGAGTACAAATTAAAATAAAATTAAAACCTATAATCAATAAAAAATGTCAAGAAAAAAAATTAAAAATAAGAAAAATACCAAAAAATGGGACCAGTATACCCCCACGTCCACGCCCTTGGCCCTGGGGAAAGCTGAGAGTGGTATCATAGTTGAGCCTCGATTGTCTGGATTTATCACGACCGAATGTGATCCGGATAGTCGAATATCCAGATGATCCGGAGAATCATGACGATCGAAAATATAACTGAATTGAACTCTGACAATCGAAAATTTAATCAAATTCTATCGATTTCCAGTATGAATAATCCGGCAGTCTGGATGATCGGGGTCAGGATAACCGGATTTATACTGTATTCTGTTGATGGATTAAAAATCTTCTTTTCCATAATTTACAGCGCAATGCAGAGAAAAAAATTACAACAATCACCGCCTTCAGTTTTTGTCGACACTTTTTTTATACCTATCGCCGCTTGAAGTTTAGTGTGTAGAAACAAAAATATGTATTTTTTAAAAAAACATTGCGGCATCTTTTATTGGGAAAAAATTTGAAGTCCGGGAAAAATTACAAACACACTGATAGAAATAATAATGTTGATTCAACCATATGATGGTTGGTTGAAAAATTACGAGTATATTTATAATATAATACGTGTACTTCAATGATAAAGAGTAGGAAGTGCACTTACTGAAATACGGTAAATACAAGTTACTTATATTTGTGGTACGAAAATGTAATATATGTGTTGCTATTGTATGAAATGTGTAATTCTATTAAACACTTGCTTGAGGGAACAATCTCTGAAATGTTGTCGTTTAGCAATACCCTTTGTATGACTGATTTACCCGACTCGCTTTGTTTAGTTTACAACAGGCGCATCTTGATCGCGCCTGCGCGACTACTGTCGTAAGCAACAAGAATCGGATGGCCAAAACAGACATCCTGTATGGCTGTATCTATACCAGCAATAAAATTGAGTTAATTTAATCATAAATGTTGTTGTACCACTTATTCGCAGTGTAACAAGTCCCATTGCGGCATCTCTCGTTCTTAAAAAATTTGGAGATCGAAAAAGATTAGCAAAAAGTAGTGGGTGACTTAAAATAATTATGTGACGAATCACAGGGATGTTTTTCCGCAGTTTTTCTAATTGTATCTGGGCTTTACATTTTCCTGAATAAGAGATGCCAAAATATGACTTGCCACATATGTGACTTGTTGCATTTTTCCAATTTTTTGTGCAATTTTTTGCCTGTTCACACTTAATCTGCAGCCTAATCAAGCTATCCGATTGGCAACTTTAATGATAAGCCTGTACCAATATGTTGTCAATCAATTTTTGAGTTTTCGATAACTTATTTAATTTTTCAGAGTTTTTGTATTCAGTGTGATGATTTAAAATCCAGATGTAAAAAACAATTTTATATCTTGTATGAAACTATGCGCTGTGTATAAGAATAGGGTATAGTCTCATACACGCTGTCAGCAGATAGACTAATATTGAATAGATGCGTCGATATATATATATATATATATACAATTTTTAAAAAATAGGTTTGACAACCACCGCAGGTTCCCACTAAAACAGGCTCCCAGTAGAACCGCGGTAAAACACACCTATGGCCACGTGTTACGACCGTGAGATAGGTGGCCACGGGGTACAAAGAAATCACAACGATAGGCCGGCAAAACCCTCGTGTGTCTTGAAGATACGAAGCGAACCAAGGATGACAGCTTTCTGCATCCATCTCGCAAGTGCCTTGGCATGTTTTTGACCTCCGAGAGCACTAATCACAGAAAGAAATACTTCGTACCGAATATTTTGTGTAATGTCGCTGCACCTCCCTTTTAAGGTCCTTTTAAGCGATGTTGTAGTCGGCCAGAGAAAAGAATTACATTACAAAAATAGTTCATTTCTTGAAGTCCTGAAGAACAATATCAGGCCTCGAGTGTGCAATGAGGGCTGCTGTATGAAAATCGTAGTTCAAGAAAATTTGGCTCTCTTCGTATTGGAATATTGACTCTATTTCCCTTGGAACGTTCTGCAGGGCAGTGTCTATCGCTGTGAACTTCTTGAGGTCAAATTATTTCCTACATTTCTGTAAAAGTTTTCGTGCATTTTTTGATGAGGAGCTGTTGGTGGATATATATAATTAAAAAATAAGGTTAAACAACTACCGCAGGGTCTGACTGGGAGGAAATTCCATCTAAAAAATGACACCGGCTCCCAGCAGGACCGCGGCAAATCACACTCATGGCCACGTCTCACAACCGTGAGATGGGTGGTCACAGGACACAATAAATCACAACGACAGGCCGGCGAAACCCTCGTGTGTTTTGAGTACACGAAGCGACCCAAGGATGACAGCTTTCTGTATCCATTTCGCAAGTGCCTTGGCATATTTTTGGCACGCGGGTATGCCTTTAAGGTTACGAACCAGTGACGGTTTCGCACCTCCGAGAGCACCTATCACAAGGACAATTACTTGTATCGAATATTTTGGGTACAGTCTTCGCAGCTCCCTTTTAAGGTCTTGATACCTCTGCTCCTTTTCTTTCTCCTTGGCAGTGATGTTGTATTCGGACGGGGCCGAGAATTCGATAATGAATATAGTTCGTTGTCTGTAGATGTACGTCGTTCCTGCGTGGGTGGTACACCCCGATAGTATGTATTCCAGGTACTCAGCGTGTGCATGATACGCTCTGCATCTATCGCTCGGAACTTCTTGACATAAAATGCGGTCACGGTATGCTAAGGTGGAAATGACACCGTCCTGGCATGCGAAAATGAAACCTTCTGTACCTGAATTAAGCCCTGATGATCTGAGGAAAGGAAAAGTTTGCTCCTTCGGCAAGGACTGTTTTTCTACATTTCTGTGAAAATTTCCGTGCATTTTCTTGTCGAGTAGCTCTTGATGAAATTTTTGAACTTCTGCTTTCTTCACATCGGCTTTCAGAAGTGAAGCATCTAGATGGAGTAATGCACTTTCCTCACTTCTGATGTTAAAATTCAGGCCAAGGGTCTCGCCCGTTTGCTCCGCGGCTTTGTAAAGGAACGCTCCGTTGCCAATCATCTCGTGGTGCCTGATTATTTTTAGGAGAGGATCTCTGCCATTGGCTACGATATAAGCTGTACTTAGAACAATTCGGTTAAGAAGACACTGGAGATTCAGAATTCCGCGTCCGCCTTGACGGCGTGAAATGTATAATCGCGGAACTGACGAATTGATATGCAAGCTTTTATGCATATGCATGATCTTACGTGTGGTGACATCAGGGGACTCACGTTCGTTCTTCGTCCATTGAACCACCCCAAACGAGTAGAGTAGAACCGGGATGGCAAGCTTGTTAGTCGCAGATATCTAGTTTAACGCTGACAGATTGGAAGACCAAATCTGTCATAGAAGATGCTTGTATCTGCTTCGGAGAGACTCCTTTACTGATGTTACGTCCTGAATGCGGCTTTGAGGAACGCCCAGGCATGTATAGGTCTCTCCAGTCTTAGGATGTCTGATAACACCTATATCCATAAGCTCAGGGTCCTCGCGAACGCCAACAATCTTTCCGTTCTTCAGATTAATTTTGGCACATTTATCCAATCCAATGTCCATTCCAATCTCTCTTTGTGTACTTCGCGACGACATTTATGGTAGTTTGAAGTTTGTCTTTACCAGAAGCATAGAGCTTCAGGTCATCCGTAGAAAATACATGAGTGACCTTATGCTCGCGCTGGTTAGTGTAGCCACAGAGGTATCCAGAAGAATTTCGTAGTGCGAGAGATAGAGGCAGAAGTGTGATGCAAAAAAGCAAAGGGCTCATGGTATCGCCCAGAAAGACGCCCCTCTGGAAGGTGACGTTGTTTGTTGTCACACGATAATTTCCAAATGAGATAGTAAATCTAATTTTCCAAAGAGGCATTAATCTCTCTATGTATCTCACTATGTGTGGATGGACCTTCAGGCTGCAGCGTCTTTTCAGACACACCTGTCAATTAGCAGGTTCTCTCGACAGCCTGCTACACCTTTTTTCGAGCCACGTTGTTCGTACATCTCACGCCACACAGGCTCAATTCGCCGAACAATCCTGTTGTTTAGGACAGCCGTAAGGATCTTATAGAGTGTGTTCAAACAAGTTATTGGCCTGTAATTCTCTGGTTTGGAAAAGTTGCCTTTTTTGGTAGGAGTGTAGTGCGTCCTAACACCAGCCACTGCGGAATGGACGACTCTGACTTTAAATATGAGGTGAATATGCGGGCCAAATATTGGTGTGTAGAAGTAAACTTCTTCCACCAGAATTTCTTGATACAATCTGGTCCAGCACCGGAAAAGTTCTTCGTTCCTATAAGTGCTTTTTTCACCTCTTCGGCAGTGATTGATGGACATTCCTCCTCAGATGTTATGAGCTTGTCGCGAAATTCCTTGAAGCGGATGATATTGTCAGTATTTTCTTTCAACTTTAGTGTTTTCGGGATCTTGTATCCATCTCTCCAAAAAGTCTCTACCTCGTTGGGCTTGAGTGGATTTTTGACAGAAACAGGGTGATCATTGAACAGGCGAGCTGGGTCAGCGAGAAATTGTTGATTCTCCCTGATCCATCTCTCCCTCTTCTGTATTCTCCTCCTTGCGTCAGACAACAGCCGTATTTTGTCAACAATGTGCTGCTTGATTGTCAGCAGCTTTGACTTGTTTAGTGTGTGATTCAAGATCCTCACTTCTTGGGCGAAATTTCGAACCCTTTCCGTGAACGGTCTACCAGATTTTATGTAGTCAATCACACATTGAACACGGGACGCATTCTGCCTAGCCCATCCAATCTTCTTGTTCAGTTGATGTAAGCGTCTTTTGGTCTTTTGTCCCACTGTCGGTCCTAGATTTCGATTTGAGTAAGCAAAAGCTCTCGCAGCACCATAAACTGAACAACTGATGGTCCAGAGGTCGGATTCTGGCGAGATTTCTCCACGAAGGCAGGCATCCATTTCAGCCAGATCTTGGGGCTTAAGAGCAACTCGCATGTTAATGTTCCTCCTTGTCCTGAAATCGTGATCATTTCTCAGAAGGTGCCTGCTTTCCACGGTTGGTCTTAATGTCGCTTTTTCATCTTCGGATGCAGCTTGATCAAGCAGCAGTTGGGGAAGCGCTCCGCGTACATATTCATTTTTCCAGAGGTAGGCACGTTGATTTCGCAACGATTGAATCGAAACGTGCTGAAGCGCTGGGTGTTTTTGGCACCATAGAGTATGCATACGCCCCATAAAGCCTTGGTGAACAGGGATAATGCTGGCATCGTAGCAGTCTAGCAAGTCATCCTTGAGTTGATTCGTCCACTCAATGTGGGCGCTTCGCCAGTTCGTCGTCGTGTTTCCATCTAAATTATTTTCAGCACCCCGAACTCTAGGATTATCGGCATTGTTCGCTGACCCATTGTCATATATATACCACCCATCTCACGGTTGTGAGGCTTGGCCATGAGTGTGATTTACCGCGGTCCTACTGGGAGCCGGTGTCATTTTTAGATGGCAGTCGCTCCCAGTGAGACCCTGCGGTGGTTGTTTAACCTTATTTTTTAATTATATATACAGGGTGTCCCAGACTCAAGTGTCCGGACTTATATAGCTATATTATCATTAAAAATATGTATTGAAAATTCCTTTTCCAAAAATTAGTTGAAGTTTTAGTTTTTGAGTTAATTAATGATTAAGCT
>CAKNWW010318395.1:4301-17227 GCA_932074435.1 Andricus kollari | reverse complement strand
CCAACCCCTCAATAATTAGAAGCATAATTAAACCCTGTCTCCAATCACTCTCGAACGATTCAGTAGCATAACGACTTCCTTGATTCTTAATACATCACCACCAGCCCTTGATATCCTCATCCAGAACAGTTGTCATCAACTAATTATCAGAATTATAGCTTTAATGATACGGAAAAGTATATTTACTGTTATGAGAAAAAATCCCATGGAGTCTCTTGCTGTTGAAAAGAAAAAAAAATTAATGAAAGATGCAGATTGGTCACTGCAATTGTCGTTCCTCAGTAGCGACACGCTGGACGCTCTCGGTACAGCGATTGCGAGCGGTTCACTGCGTAGGAACTGCACGGAACATCCGTTATACGACAACGGTGGGCCATTGTGCGTTGGCCGTGAGCTGTGCGATGCATACTAAGCAGTTCTAGAAAATAAGTTGGCAGTAGCTCGTTTTCGAAGGGAGTACGAGAGGGTCGGAGACTGAATGAAAGAGTCTCATGTGAACCGGATTGCGGCCTTGCATCATCCTTTATTATACACTGACTATTACTATGCAGTTGTACAAGTGTAGAATGTACACAACCTTTCAGAAACAGTTACTTGTAATAAATAGCATTAATCATCTCTTGGACTCTAAATTTTTCCCGAACAAGATACCTCCAAATGTAGTTTCACAAAAAACATTTCCTTTAATTTTAAAAGACCCCTTTTTACGTTCCCATTAATCGAATACGAGAATCTCGAGGAGTGAGGTTTTCCAAATAAGGATGCGGTACGTAAGAAGCACATTTGGACAATGTAAGAGGCTATACAATGTAATTGAAGGGACGCTGTTGGAAATGAATTTATTTGCGGGACATGCTTGCAGGCGAATCACGCTCAGAGCATGTTTCCTCTTCTGGTAATTGACGTCATTGAAAGGGAAGAAAGAACGAAAGAAAGCAGGTATTGAAGCTCGTTACGTAGCCACTTCGTCCCCACCCGCTCACCAGTCCGATCATTCCTCTTATTTTCCCACTGTGTTTCCTCAAGGTATTCCGGAAACCCTGAGGCCTGGCAAGGAACAATGACCGCGAGACTATTCATCACGCGCACGCGTTTTCAGATGAACATGACCTCCGACAAGTAGGCGCACGCTTTACATTAATAAACCACAACATTTCATATGATGCTAAAACAATTGTACCTGCTGAACATTTAGATTGTAAACAAAGATGAGTAGAAGAAATGAAATGAAAGTTCAAAACTAATTTGAAAATACGGCTCTAAGGTGAAGAATAAAATCACGGAATGTACGAGTAACTGAACCAGGAAATATCGTTAGGAGTGAAGAATGCTGACACGTGCCGAGATCGTTTGCCTTGCCCTGCATGCCCAAATGGGAAGAACCGGAGTGTTGACCGGTGCAGAGGTTTAGCTTTAGAGTCTCGACGGTTATGACCCAGCTCCACGTGCATGACGGGAAAGATTGGAATTGACGGCCACGGGCGCTCAGATCATTTCGAGCTTTCTTGTCGTACCGAGGAACGAGTGGCTGACACCGTTGCGCACCTCTGAAAATTGTTTCCAGACGTGAGCCTCCGCATCCAAAGAAAAGAGCTTCACGACTGGCAGAACGAGGACTCGCTTGCCATGAGTTCTTCTCACTAACGTTGATGCCCTCGGGGATCGAAATGAATCCTAAGCATTCTCTTACGATAAGAATAATTATTGTATTTTTTAACAATATTTCTGCAATTATTAGATAAGGGATGTTAGACTACTGCACAATATTGTGAGACTATTTACAAAGATGGGAAAAAGTAGAGTAGAATAAAGGAAATAAGATGGGTATTATCAGTGGGCGTCGCTTATGGGAGTTCCTACTTGACGAGATAAGGGGGCGTTCCTGGTTCTAGTGTTTGTAGAGATCTAAAGGGGGTAAGATCCCAGTGGGCAAGCTTGTGAAGATTTTATCAACAGAATGTACAATAGGTTTTCAAAAGGCAGTTCCTAATTGTGGACGTGGCTATAGGAAGGGGATTTTCCAGTGGGTGTAGGCTATGATGAGTTCTTAATGGGTGTGGTAATATGTGTGACTTATTGTTATTATTATCTTATTATTATTATCTGAGGGTGGTTTCAATGTATAGGCGTGTCTAGGATGGTGCTCTAAACAATATTTATTATTGGGCTTGGTTAGAGGGCGTGGCCAATACGTATTACAGCGGGCATTTCCAAGTTATAGGCGAGGATAGGATGGTTTTCCGAGTAAGCTTTGTTACTAGGCTAATGAGTGTAGCAGAGGGTGGTTCCTAGTTATAGACTTGGCTAATTTATGATCTTTGAGGTTGTTATTAGCATGTGTATTGCTCGTGTGTTACTATAAGGGTTCAATAATAAGTATTACTAGATGGTTTTAACCATAGGAGTGGCCATGAAGCAGCATTCAAAAGAAGAAAATAGAATACGAAAATAGCAAGCAAAATGGCATGGAGAGAGTAGATAAAGATAAATTAAAAACTGCAAACAGGTGGATCCTAAACTTTTGCTCGATCATCCATAACTTAAAGTATATTCTTAAAGGAATGTGTAACAATCTTAAAAAAATATTGACAAAAGGACTAAGTCTGGTACAGACAGCAGTTGGCCTTCTCTATACCTACGCATGTGGATACGAACATCGGAAGAATCCCGCTGACAATGTCTGTTCTTGTATCGTCGCAGATACCGCGTTAAAACCAGTCCCCCTTTACAGAGCCTAAGGACTTTATCGAAATATTCAAACGAATATGCATCCAGCCGACAAGGACGTATCAGCGAGGCGGTGTTTAAAAAAAGGGAAAGAAAAAATTACGACACAAACTGGTTGGGCTGGTGAACGTGGGCGCTATGACCAAGGCACAATGCCTCTAACGATTCGCGAGGTTTTGCTGCGCCCTGCCGAATCTGATCGTAAACCTTCAGTTCAACGGCCCTCAAAAAACCATCAGATCTTTTCATTACTTGAAAATAATCCTGAAGAGAATATCTCATAAACATTTTCTTAAGAATCTTCTCTTTGATGGTACTGAAAATATTTTTTTCCGATATCCATGGATCGCTGAAGAGCAAGCATGTCGAGAGGAGTGCCAAATAAGGTTGCTCACCCCAGGAACCTTCCAGGCTAAGAAACTGGCCCCCGCAATTTCGCTTATAGAGCTTTCGTTGAAGCAGTGCTGCTTATCTGAATCGAGGAATCTAAGATGGTGAGCTGGGGGGCAGAAGACAAAAAAGGGCCGAATGCGAAGGAAGGAACGCTTGAGCTCGAAACGAGGCTTTTAACGAACGTCAAATTAGGTAGCAACGGGAGATAACGGAGGATATAAGAGAAATTCTTTTACCCCGGTCCTCATTTATATGTATATTCGATCCGATGTGCATCTTTTTATGCTTTACGACCATTACGTTCAGTATTCACACTTTTTGCACATTGAGGCGGATTCATAAAATAGGCGCAATCAGATTTCATTTTTAAACTGAAAATCGCCTGAGAATAAAACTACTATTATGTCCACCAGCCAGGCCGATTAGGCCCAAGATGTAAAAACTATCAAAATTTCTACACTTTTCGTTTTTTTCAGGTTAAATACTGACAGTTCCTGGTGGGTGACTGCAAAAAATTCCAGGAGCGTGTGACTGATAGTGATTCCAAAGGAACTTCTCATATGCCCGTGAATAGGCGTTGTGACTAGTCCTGACTAACGAGGAATCTTAGTAGGTGAAATTACAAAGATGTGCTGGTTTCAAATTATGGGCGTAGCTGTAGGACAGATCGATGTTGTAGGAGACGGTTCCTAATTATGGCAGTGTCATAATGGGTGTTGTTATTAAGCGTAGGATATTGGTAATAACGAATTTGGTTCCAAATTATAGGCGTGGCAAAGCTGTTTTTTTAAGTGTTATTTTTTAGCTCGGTTACTAGGCGTGGCTAATGTGTATTACTTGGGGCGGTTACAACTTATAGGCGTGGCTAGGCTAGAGTTCCGAGCGATAGTTATTATTGTGCCTAGCTAGGCGGCGTGGTTAATTGCTATAACTAGAGGTGGTTCCTAATTATATGTGTGGCAAATTTTTTAAACTGAGGGTTGTGTCTAAGAGATGATTATTGTGTAACCTGTATCGTAGTCTTGTTGAAAGGGTTTTCCGGCATAGGCCAAGCAACTCTAGTTTAATGAATGGTCTGTAAAATTGTACAGGAAGATATTAGCGAACCGATAGGTTGAACATTGTAAAAGATGGTGATGATGAATGTGAATCATTGTTTCAATGTTCCTAATGCCGATTGACTGAACGATCCACATATTTCATTTCAGCGATAGAGTCAACGCTCGGCTAACGGTATGAGGAACGTCACGCCGATTAATCGTCTCGACAAAAGGAACCTCTGTCATAATCCGATAGCTGCTTTAATCGCTTTCATTGTAATTCTTCGCACGCTGAAAGGACGTCTGTAAAGGTCGGCCTCTCTGTACTGTATCAAATCTGAGAAATAGATTGTTAAAATAACTGTAGCTATCTCGCTAACCAACACACAATTATTAATCTGTTTACTACAATTATTAGAGAAAGAATTAAACTCATAAAAAGTTAATAAAAATTCCAATTGGCACTACAATTGTGTATCGAGATGAAAGAAACGTAATTATTAATTCACAGATCTATCTACTATAAACTTCTTTGTTATCCTTGTTGATATGTTCTACTTGTATTGAATATATTATCTTTTGAAGCGAATGTATTTTCAAGTCCAATTTTTCAAATGGGAAATGGATGCATAACTGTGGACTCAATCGCGTTGAACTCGTGCCCAGGTTCGATATGAGTCTAACGGTTTCTAGAGTACGATTCTCCACAGTGTAATGCCAGTCAAACTATATTTCTATCTCGTGGGTCATAGGGCAGCGGTAACCGCGAGCAAACCACTTGAATCTGTTGTCTCGATTGCTTTATAGGTATGTTGACTATTTTGCAGTGTTTGCTTGGGGCCTAATAGTTCCTGCGAGCATTGAATGTCGACACAGAAGATTCTCGATCAAGGTTCCTGACAAGCCTTAAAGATATATGTACAGTTTGTTTCTAATACTGGAGAACAAATTGTAATAAATATCCTCAGTGGGTATAGATCTAGCGACTAGTTTATCTCAAGATGGATAAACTGGGACAATAGAAATATAATACAAGCATATATTTTCGTCGAATTCAATATAACTAGTATGACCCGGCTCGAAGGACCAAAAGTAAAAATATCAAAATTGATAAATCAGCTTAAAAGTACGGCCCAGATGGGACAATAAGGAAGTCTTAGGGTGCAGGTTTCTGGTCGTTGTGCAAAACGAGTGACCAGGAAGCTTGACTTGAAGGGTCATCGAACCCCAGGACAGTTCGAATCTTCGACTCTGTCCTGGTGAGCTGAATGCTGTACTCCTCGAGCAGGAAGTCACTTTGAGAACCACCGGTACCAGTAGTTAAAAAAACGCCAATGCACTTCACCTGCATGGGTGCCTGGTCCAGTAAAGAAATTCCCGTTTCGTGCCGAATGTGTCCGGACCGCAAACCGACTGTTAAATACGAGACAAGAAAAGTCCGCCGAGCTTCTTGCCTTAATGGCCAAATGGTAATTTTAAATTTAGTGGCAGAACAACGGGATCGCTGTTCTGGTACCTTCTGAAAATAAAGCTATTATGTATGACGAAAGAGGGGGAGGAGACACTCCCTTTAATATCTGGAGGGTATGATGCAATTAGCATAACCAGACTCGATGGGATACTCTGATTGGTTCTTGGTCCAAGAATGTGCGGTTCCAACATCAGTGAATGAACTCTTGTACAATTGCGATAATTTACGGTTGAATGAATTCCAATCTTTATTTGTATAATGTTGGAAACTTGCTACAATGTATTGAATTTATTAGAAGGTAGTTGGGATTTTAGTTGGCAATTGTAGGATGCAGGATATAGGTTCAAGGTGGGTTAATTATGGAGAAAAGGAGAGGCTTGAAAAGTAGTCGTAATCTTTCCAATGGAGCTTTGTAGTTTGCATAATATTTGCATTCTGAGAAGGTGGAATCCTTTGGATACCGCAGTTTGATAAAAGGATCCGAATTTCGAAGGAAGATTGTATTTTAGGAAGGATTTGATTATGCAGCGACGATATTCATGTTCATTGGTTTACATTGTTGCTAATGGTGTTATCGGCTACTTTTTGTGATTCAATTTCAGCCTGCAGCTTAATAGAAATTCCAGTATGTTTTAAAGTACCAGCAAGCCCCAAGACTTTTTTCCGATAGTGGAATAATTAAAAACACCAGTCAGTTCCTTATCCAACACACAGACAATCCAAAACTTCACTAAGCCTCCATCCAACTCATTTTTTAATCTAAAACTATTAAAAACACTAGGAAGTCTCATCTTCAAGCGCCCGTTTCAACTCTCGAACGATTAAAAAAACAAGAGCAATCTTTCTCTTTAACTCCATTTTCAAACCCTTAAGAATTAAAAACACGTGTAAGCCCCTTCTGCTAGCCCCTGTTCCCAGTCCCAAATATTAAAAAAAAAAAACAATTTTTCACTTTCATTCCATTTTTTATCTCGAAAAATTATAATCAACTGTAAGTACTACTCCCAAACCCCCTTCCCAATTTCAAAACACTAAAAAATACTAGTGAAATTCTTCTCAAAGACCTAAACAATTAAAAACAATAGGGATGTGTATAAGCTCGACCCGCGTGAGCCCAGCTTTTTGTGTGCGGGTCGGGTCAAGCGTTGAGCTTGCGTACGAGCCAGTATAGTTCGTGAACCAAGAAAAAGCTCGCAAGCCGGAAAAGGCTCGTGGGCCAAAACATAAATTATATCAATATTAACAGGAATTTATACTTCGAAAATAATTAAGCCTTTTGATATTCATTCGTTATAAAAAGTTTTTCTCCTAAAATTGAAAGAAATTTAATCAATGGAGAGACCTTTCAAGACCATATTTTGAATTTATTTATTTTTTGTTTTACGCGTAATTAATAAAAAGTTATGTTTTTCCAAAAAATGTGTTTTCCAGTGTATCAATGACTTCCATGCATTAAAAATGGGCAAAAATTACTGCAAATCAAGCTTTTAGCGGTCCGAGAGTTTTTTCAGCCTGCGGCTCGCAGCTAGGGTCGGCTCGACCCGCATTCGAAAAGGTCACGCGAATTGGGTCGAACTTGCAAGTTTGCGAGCTTTTATACGCACCCAGTAAGCAACCATAGGTCTTCTCTTAAACTTCTTTTTCGATCTCTCAAAAAATATGTAAACACCAGCAAACCAACACTTGAATTCCATTGAAATAATAAAAACAAACGCCATCAGGCTCCTTCACCAACTCCATTTTCCAACCCTAAACAACTGAAAGTATAAGTAAGCCTCTTCTTCAAATCCCTTTATCAATCTCCAAGAAACAAAAAGCACTACAAATCATTTGAAGCTAAGATTTCAAAGCAGAAATTCTAAAACCTAAAGATTTTTTTCTATTTGAATAGTATTGTTTACTCTTCAGCACTTGTTGCGAATTAGACTTTATTGCGGATATTGTAACAAATTACATCGAATTGGAAAGTACTGAGCACTTTCCAAAGATATTTGACTTGAAGGAAAGACTGGTTGAATAATGTACAACTGAAAGTGTCGTTGGTGCAGGAAATGGAGGTGGTTTGACTGCATCTGGAGGATTAAAATTACATAAGCTGAGAAGCGACGAGATCGGCGCCAGGATGCCAATGGCCTCGTTATCGCGCGTTATCAATTGGTAACGGCCGGTTGCCAGTAACTGTAACTCGATGGATCATAGATCGTACATCATATTCTGGCTGGAAACCTGCTCAAGGGGGATTCTGGGCAGGATGTTCCCATGCTGACGTACCGACCCTTTTTTGCTTTTCACGAGCTGCCTGGGAATCAATGTTAAATTGCCAGATGCCCGACGCTTACAATTGCAATCTTAAGATAACCGTAAAGTGGGGTATCAAAGATTCAACGACCCAAGAATGCAGATCATTCAAATTATTATTTAGTCGATTCTTTAACATGCTTTATATATACGACTAACTCTTCTAATCGAGAAAATTGCGCAAATCAAGATAAGTGATTATAGTAGAAAGGTATTTTATGATCTACAAAGAATTTTTTCAGGGTCTAATTAGAACTCAATTACACAAATCGTATCGTTTCAATAGAATGTCAGACGCATTTTCTTTTAGCAGGTATGAAAAAATACCAGAGCTGTTAACCAACTAATAGGCTTGGCCAAGGCATTTGTGAGGTATCGTATTTTAAACGATTAGTTTCACTGGCGATCCAATCATTACTTACAATCCCCTGTAAAATATAATTGTAACCGGAACGTAAGTTTTATGCCTGATAAAGCGGTCGCGATACGTCAACTATGCGTTATACTTACGAGTTTCAAATCTTAAACGTTGGATAGGTAGACATAAACCATAAGGGAATAAAACCGCTTGTTTATTAGCAATAATACTAATAAAAGCTTAGGAAATTGCATTTAATAAAACTGAATTACGCAAATAAAATAGAAAATGATGAAAATATAGATGGAAGTTAAATTAATTATGTGAAAGGCTTCTTTAAGTTTCGGATAGTTTGAATTAGATGGATGTCATCCTAAAATAAAAATTAAAGTTAAAGAAGCAAATATAAAGAAGGAAGTTAAATAGAGGACTTCCTCAAATATGGCACAACAAGCCAGATCTTTACATAAGGTGAAAGTCTCACGTAATCCTTTCACGGTCAAGGAAAAAAACCACTCACGATTACGATTTCAAGAGCAGAATTGATAAACATCACAGAAGGAAGATGACTGCATAATGATACCAGAAGATCAAATAACTTCCCTTGAGAGTTCCTCTGATCCCCAAAGAAAGACTCATCCCATTATTTATCGACTCGGCGAGTGTATTAACCAATTAATTTAAATTTCAATAAGCACCACTAAGCCTGACTAAGTCGAAGTACCAAAAAAAATAAAGAAAATAACTATCCATATTGCCAAGAACCGATAAATCTCTGAAAAGTGATGCTAGCGAATTCGGTATGGGCGTGTCAATGCCATAAAGTTTAAAATACGATATCCCGGTGGTGGACGCGTTAATTGCTACGTGGACGGTTTGGATGAAAGGAGGTTTGATAAATTGCGTTGTTAAGATGCATTCGGGTTGCACAGCAAAAAAACAATAATAAGAAAAAAAAAGAAAAAAAGAGGAACTGCGAGTTGCTCAGCTGTCCTGCCCTGATCATTTGGGGCTGATAATAAATCGCTGGCCGCAACCAAAGGCGAGTAGTTGTTGGATGCAAGACACGAGGGTAGTGAACCTAACGAATGTCTACGAAGTTGGTAGGCGTGTTCCGATACCTTGCATGCTTGCCATCCCTAATTCGGAGAAGAACCCGCTGCACTTTCGCGTAATTGTTGCCAAGTCGAGGCTTCGTGAAAATAAATATGGCCGCCGTCGACCATAAATATGGCCCAAGCTTCGGGGAACCCTGCGAAGCTAACAATAAGTTATGTTACGACCAGAAGAGCGTCAACAAACGTCCGACCGCATGCCCCTCTAAATCTTGGAATTCACCTTAGAAAGACCTTACAAAGGCCTTGCAAAGTTTCTACACTGATATTGGAATCCCACAGGTTCTAAAATAGATTATAAATTTTATTGCTGATACTAGAAAATTGCAGATATCGGAACATCGATTCAACTACCATCTGCAGTATCATATGAATTTTTCCTCAAGGTCATCATAAAGATAATCTCGGCCAGTTGAGCCTCTTGTTCGCTCCTTCTACGTTCAAGGTCGAGCGGTGTAAGTTGTAAGGATGAAAAAGGAAGGAAAATAAGTATCCAGTTCTGAATAAAAATGTGCAGATAATGGCCATCCATAAGCGATGTTTAGGGGCAGGTTAATGGCAAGCGACATCCCTGATCGGTTAGCTTGCTAGGGTCGTATCGTTTCGAGTTCCTTTATACCTTTATAGTTTTATACTTCCATAGCGTTTTCCTGGCCTAATGTAAACTGGATTTTATAGCAGAAATTACCATGCTCTCGGTGGTGGGGTACTGCTCTTTCCCAGCTTATAAGAGGCGAATGAATATATGTACATGTATGAGATTACCCGTTGGGCCTTGCCTAGTTTGCTTACCGATGCTCAGACCAATTTGCTTACGCAACTTGCAAGTCACGCCTTCACCAGGAATCATTATTGGTTTCTAATGGACTAGTAGCGGGATCCTAGAATCGCAAGAAACTGTTAAGTGCACTGGAAAAGCAGAGATTGAATATTCTTCTCTTTAAGGAATCACTCTTGTAGCTTAACTGCTCAAAAAAGGTCTTTCTGTAGGGTTAACTCCTCGAGGAAATAGAGAAATGGATAATTTTTAATAGGTGATTCGAAAGCTTACGAAATTCCGCGTTAAGCCCTATTTGAGGACATTTTGTTCATTAGATACCCAGATAACATTTGAAGAAACTTAAAGTTTAGGCTGCATTTTGTTGACTAAAGAAAATGATTAGAAATTCACATCTAAAATAAGCAATCCAGCGATAATCCAAGATCAGGTGGTCCAAGGATTGATTGTGATATCCGTGAGGTATAATTGAAGCGTCTCGCATTTCAGGCAAAACGTTTCGCGTCAAAGCGTTTAATATTGCCAAGAGTATTGATGGGACTTCGCTTAATCTTGTTCCATTCTGGGTCCATGAATAAAGAGCGCTCGTTCATCACATGGAGATTATGATAGAAGCAACGTTGAATGAAGACATTACACTCACGATAGTTCGAAGATACGCCTCTATGCCGATGCGGTTGAGTCTTGTAAGATACATCCTGTTGCGCCTTGACTATAAGCAGACTTCCAAGCAATGGATTTACATTCCAAAAAGTTGACTAAGGGCCTCTTATTATTCATTATGGTAGCCAATTTATAATTTCAAATATCTTCTTATTGTTAGTTCGAGTCGCAGATCCAACTCCGAGTTATACTTGCTTTATTCACCGACCCCCTTGGATAAAAAGACAATGTCACGAAGATACAATGTATACTTACTAACCCATCTTTTATGCAAACGTCTGTTGTGTAGAATTTGTAGAGGGTCGGTAGTGTTTGAAAATTAAAGTTAAAAGCTACCTTGAAGTAAGTTTTTAGCCGTTTTTACTTATTTAAAATAAATAACAAACAACAAATTTTATCAATCATTAAAAGAAGTATAAATTAATAACAAACATCAGTAAACAACTAAGATATCCTCTTTTCCACCTGCTTTTAATCCCCAACCAATATAAAACCCATATGATCTGTCTCAAACATAATTTGTCAGTCTGTAAACAATTAAAAGGCTCTATTTGGCCCCTTCTCTACCTTTTCAAGCCCTCAAATAATGACAACTATCAGTTACCACCGTCTCCAACCCAATTTTTTAGCCCCAAAACAGATAATGATACTATTAGGCTGCTTCGCACTATCTTTTTTTACCCCAAAAATGTAAAAAAGACCAATAAACCCGGTCATCTACTCAACTTTCAGTCCCTGAATAATTAAAAACGCTATTAAGCCACTTCCCCTCCACCTTCTTTTCCAACTACTAAACTAATAAAAGTACCAGTAAGCCCTAGCTAAAATCCCACCTTTTGCAACCTGAAAACAATAAAAACTACCAGCAAGTCCTGCCTCAAACCCCATTTATCAGAAACTAGGCAATTAAAAACACTACTAGGCCTTTTTTCCACCTTATTTTTCAACCCCAAAATAATGAAAACCAACAGTAAGTCCTGATTCCAATCTAATTTTTCAACTCCTAGATAATTAGAAACAATATTTGGCCTCATCACCCTAACTTTTTTTTCAAATGATGAACAATGAAAGACGCCCGTAAGCTCTATCTCGAACCCCATTTTTCAGACCTGAAACCATTAAAAATACTTTTTTATGACATGCATGATTTCAGCCCTTTTCGACGCCTATGAAGCGGGTCTGAAGCTCTACTTTTTGCTCCCTAGGGACTGAAAAGTGCCGTCAGAGGTGCAGATGATAGAATTTTGCGGGTTTTTATGGAAATTTACCATATGTAACTGATCAAATTACCGTAAATTACTGAAAAGTAAATAAATTTCCGGAAATTTGAAAAAACTAATTTTGGGTAATTTATGTAAGTAACCGTATTTATCGGTAAAATTACCATAAATGACCAAAAATTTTCATAAATTTTCGGAAATTTAGGGAAATTTTTTAAAATGAATTTTGTGTAAGTTATGGTAAGTTACCATATTTACCTGTAAAATTACCACAAATGACCGAAAATTTCCGCAAATTTATAGACATTTTTTAATTTAATTTTGGGCAATTTATGTTAAGTTACCATAAATCACCTCTAAAATTACCGTAAATGACCAAAAATTTACGGCAATTTTTTTATTGAATTTTTTATAATTTGGAATTAGTTAACATAAATTTCATGCTTCCTTATTCAGAATCTAATATGGACTGGAATCATGACCGTATTTCGAGAAATGTCTGAAATCATGCATTTATTATAAAAAATATCGTATGCGCCAAGGGGGAGTCGCACTTTTTCTCCCCCTAGGTGCACAATATACTATCAGGCTTTGTCTCTACATATTTCAACTCCCAAACAATAAAAAGACTAGTACCTCCCATTTTTCAACCCCAAAATAATTAAAAACACTGGTATGGAAATATCTATCACCCTCCATATTTAGTTTGAAGATTTTTTTTTGTTGAACACTGGGGTTAATAATAAAAATCCACAATTATTTTGCGACGTTTCGCCAGCTTGGTTTGCTGACCTCTTCAGGCTAAAATTTTATTAAATAACACCAAGATATAAACAATAGAAGAACAATTTTTGAAATTAATT
>CAKNWW010318382.1:603-11236 GCA_932074435.1 Andricus kollari | reverse complement strand
TCCATGAATTCTGTAAATTCCATGCATTTCGTGTGATTCTTTGAATTTCATGAATTACTTTAACTCAATGAATTCCTTGAATTCCATGAATTCTATGAATTTCGTGAATTCCTTGAATTCCATGAATTCCATGGATTCCGGGAATTCCTTGAATTCCATGAATTCCATGAATTCCATGAATCCCGTGAATTCCTTCAATTCCATGAATTCCATGAATTCCTTGAATTCAATAAATTCCATGAATGATGTAAATTCCATGCATTCCGTGAATCCTTTGAATTCCATGAATTACTTTTACTCAATGAATTCCTTGAATTCCATGAATTCCTCGAATTCAATGAATTCTGTAAATTCCATGCATTCCGTGAATTCTTTGAATTCCATGATTTTCTTGAAATGAATATTGAATTTTTAAACAAATTTCCAAACTAATAGTTTAATTTTCAACCAATGAAATGAATTTTCAGCCAAAAATGTAAAAATTAATTTTCAAGGAATTTTCACCCATGAAGATTAAATGTCTGTAAAAAAAATTCGACGAAAAAATAGAATCGTTAAATTTTTAGTTAAAAAAACTAATTTTCAATTTGGCAAAACCAAAGGGCAATTTGTAACAAGGTTCATAAATGTTTAACCAAATTTTTAATTTTTGAAGGAATTTTCAACCTAATAATTAAATTTTTCACCAAAGAAATGAATTTTGAACCAAAAAGATTTATTAGTCACCAAGGAGATTGATATTCTACCACAACAGAAAAATTTCGAATAAGAAAATTTAACTGTTTTTGGTCCCAATTTAGGTTTTTTTTTCTTCAAAAGTCTGCTATTATATTTTTTGGTTGAAAATTCCACTTTTTGGTTAAAAATGTTAATATTTTCTTGAAATTAAACTATTTACTTTGAAAGTAATATTTTTGATCAAAAAATCAGTTTTTTTGTTAAAAACTCGTCTAATTTATAGAAAATTAGTTTTTTTGTTTGTTTGAAAATTCATCTTTCTTGATTTCAAATAAACGTTTTGGTTTGAAAATTCAACTCCCTCCTGAAAATTTCATTTTTATGGCGTGAAATTTCAACTATTTGGTCAAAAATACAACTGTTTTTTGTTAAACTTTAATCTCTTTTGTTTGAAAAATCGACCATTTGGTTAAAAATTCAACTGTTTTGTTCAAAAGTCCTTTTTGGCCGAAAATTCAATTCTTTTGCTAAAAAATCGTCCTTTCAGATTAGAAATTTATATTTTTTGGTAGAAAAGTCGTTTTTCTTGGTTTAAAATTTTTCTTTCTTTTTTAAAAATTCCTTTATGTAGGTTGCTAATCCAAGTGGTTTATTAAATTAAACTTTGTTTTTAATTCAAATATTTTCTTGAAAATAAAAATTATTTTGTTAAAATCTATCTTTTTTGGACGAGGACGATCTTTTTTGTGAACCAACTTTTCGACTTCGGAATTCAACTACCGGTTTGAAAATTTAACCATTAGTTTAAGAATCCAACTTCTATTGGTTGAAGTTTAATCATTTTTGGTTGGAAATTCGACCGCTCAGTTAGAAATTAAACTGTTTTGTTCAAAAATCATCTGCTTTGGTCAAAAATTTCATTTATTTTGTGAAAAAATCATCCTTTCAGATTTAAAATTGATCGGGGCAGAGAAGTCTGTATGACATTAAAGTTTAGTAATTACAATCAAAAACCAAAAGTTCCCATCTATGAAACAACGATTTTGAAAATTTTTAAAAATTACTAATACAAAAATCTACGGATGACCCCTTTTTTATTAATAACATTTTTTAAAACTTCAATCACTGTTTCAGCCAAAGCAGGTGAGAGAACAAAATGTATTGGTGTGTCCAATTTTTGTTTATAAAATTTACCATCAAGTTCAAAATAAGTAGATTCATTAATAATAAATAAGTATTGATGTTATAGTTTTGGCAAGATTTAATGTAGGTAAATAAATTAATCCTGATCCTTGTTGCCTGATGTCCATAAAAACTCTTTAATCAGATGTTTCAAATACGGAACATCAGTTCAAATATTAATATCTGCTAACGACATATTGTATTTGCAATAATAAGAAGCATACATTTTTGAATTGCGCTACTCAAATTAAATCTTACCGTCAGGTCTTGAGATTAGTGCAAAGCTAAAAAAATATTGACATGAAGCGAGCTCATCAGCATAGTGAACTCTATGATATGTATTATTAAAATTGTTTCAATTAATTTAAAGCTGATTACACATCTTACAATCCTACAGATTATTTTTAAATGAACAAACAAGAATTAGGATAAATTTATTTCTCAACAATGGCCTAAATTTGTCCAAGATTCATCTCTTAATCGTTGTTGTAGTCTTTTGCGGTAGAAACTGAGAAGTGGTACGTCATATGGTTTGTGTCAAGTGCAGCCTGTGTGACGTCAGCGACAGCTAACAAAGAGCCGCGGAGAGTTGTGGATGAGGGATGGAAGTGAAACCAGAACTGAGGTGGTTGGATTCGCGAAGAAGAGGGTTGAGGGTGGTTGGGTGACTGAGAGGCCAGAAGGGGTGCTTCCTGTTCTGGAATGTGAGGGTGTGGGGTCTCTTTCTCTCTTTCTCTCCTTCCAGGTGTTCGGGGGGGAGAGGGAGACATGTCACTCACTCTCTTCGTGTCACTTACACAAACAGACATACATCACAAGCAGGCAGGCAGCTCGCTACGTGTTCCCTTTTATGTTCCCACAATCCCACACGCATGCAAGCATAAACCTGTCAGTCTTGTGTCATCTGCAGCGCAGTCGTTCAGTGTCTCCGACAGAGTGCAGTCAACGACAGTCGCCAAATGACTGCACTCTAGTGTGATACTAAATACTTCAAGAATGGACAATGGGCTATTTTTAGACAATTCTGTCAAAGGAGTGATGTTGTCTTTAGTTTACAAGCACTTAGTTTTGTAGCTGCAAAGTTATTTTATAGCAGCTTCAGAAACTGATTCTGTTTGAAATTTTGGAATTTGAAAATCACAGCAATGGCAATCAGTATTGCTTTAATGTTTGATTGATTGTGAACAACACCCTAGTCAAGATTTTAAAGGTATCTATTTTCCTTTATTAGGAGCTATTACTGAATGTTTCTAGAGGTTGTTATTGTAATTGGATGAGAATTGTTATTTACCTTTTCTGAGGCTTTTTATGAATGTTTATGAAGGTCAGAGATTGGCATTGTCCTTTACTAGTTCTTTTCCCGTGCTGAGTGTTCTTATTGTCCACTCCTAACTATGTTGTTGAGAATAGTTAATGATCATTACTAGAGGTTATTATTCATCTATATCAGGGTTTTTTTGTCTTTGCTATTTTTTCGGCTCTAATGGTTGTTGTTATCCATTGCTAGGTATTTTCATTATCCATTGCTGATAGTTGTCATTGACTGATGCTAGGATTTATTATTAACCTTTACTTATATGAACCTTTACTTGGGTTTTTATTGTTATTTCCTTTTTGCGATACCGATGGTTGTTATCATTTATTCACTGTTGCTAGGATTTATTATTGACCTTTGGTAAGATTGTTATTATCTGTTGTTGAAAGTTGTGATTATACATTGCTAGTTTCTTTTTGGTTTTAAGGATTGTTGTTGTTTATTGTTAGGTCTTTTAATCATCTATTGCTCATCATTGTTTTTATATATTTGCTCTAATTTATCATTATCTTGTATCATTTAGAACGCAATCATTCACTCTCTCGACAAAGTGCATTCAACAACAGTCACCATATTATTGCACTCTAGTGTAATTTAAAATACTCCAAGTATGGACAATGGACTGTTTTTAGACAATTCTGTCAAAGACGTGATGTCTTTATATTGGAAGCACCTATTTTTATAGTTGTAAAGTTATTTTAAAGCAGTTTCACAAACTGCATGATTGAAAACTGATTCTGTTTGAAATTTTAGATATTAAAAAACACAGCAATGGCAATCAATATTGTTTTAATGTTTTATTGATCAGGAACAATATTCTATTTAAAATTCTAAAGGTTTCTATTTTTATTTGTTCGGGGCTATTACTGAATGTTTCTAGAGGTAGGTATTGTAGCTAAATAATAATTTTTATTTACCTTTGCTAAGGCTTTTTATGAACGTTTATGAAGGTTTGCATTGTCCTTTCCTAGTTCTTTTCCTGTGCTGAGTGTTCTTATGGTCCACTCCTGAGTCTGTTGTTGATAATAGATAATGATCATTGCTAGGACTTATCATTGACCTATATCAGGGTTGTTTTTGTATTTGCTATTTTTTTGGCTCTAAAGGTTGTTATTATCCATCGCTAGGTATTTTAATTATCCGTAGCTGATACTTGTTATTGACTAATGCCAGGATTTATTATGCACCCTTACTGATATGAATCTTTACTTATGTTTTTATTGTCCTTTCCTTTTTCCGATGCCGATGGCATGTTGCTAGGATTTATCATTGACCTTTGGTAAGGTTGTTATTATCTGTTGTTGAAAGTTGTTATTAAACCTTGCTAGTGTCTGTTTGGTTTTAAGGATTGTTATTGTTTATTGCTAGGTCTTTTAATCATCTATTGCTCATCATTGTTCTCCAAGTATGAACTCTTTTGAGACAATTCTGTCAAAGAAGTGATGTTGTCCTTATAGAAGAAGCACCTACTTTTGTAGTTGCAACGTTATTCTATAGCAGTTACAGGAACTGCATGATGAAAAATAATTCTGTTTGAAATTTAGGAAATTAAAAAACACAGCAATGGCAATCAGTATTGTTTTCATGTTTTATTGAGTGTGAACAACATCCTAGTCAAAATTTTAAAGGCTTCTGTTTTCCTTTGTTAGGAGCTATTACTGAATGTTTCTAGAGGTTTTAATTGCAGTTTAAAAAGAGTTGTTATTTACATTTGCTGAGGCTTTTTATGAACGTTTATGAAGGTCAGCATTGTCCTTTGCTAGTTCTTTTCCTGTGCTGAGTGTTCTAATTGTCCACTGCTGACTATGTTGTTAAAAGTAGTTAATGATCGTTGTTAGGGATTATAAATGATCTATATTAGGGTTATTTTTCTCTTTGCTAAATCTTCGGCTCCAAGGGATGTTATTATCCATTACTAGGTATTTTTATTATCCGTTGCTGATAGTCGTTATTGACTGATGCTAGGCTTTATTATTAACCTTCACATCTATAAGCCTTTACTTTAGTTATTGTGCTTTCCTTTTTCCGATGCCGATGGTTGTTATTATTTATTAACCCTTGCTAGGACTTATTATTGACCTTTGGTAAGGTTCTTATAATCTGTTCTTCAGAGATTTTATTGAACGCTGCTAGTTTCATTTTGGTTTTGAGAATTTGTATTGTTTATTGCTAGGTCTTTTTATCATCTATTGCTGATCACTGTTTTTAAATTTTTTGCTCTAATTTATCATTATCTCGTATAGTGTGCAACGCAGTCATTCACTCTCTCGATAAAGTCCAGTCAACAACCCTCACCATCTCGATTGTTACTGATCTTTGATAAGGTTGTTATAAACATTTACTAAGGTTGATGTTGTCTTTGATATTTGTTTTTCTTGTGCAGAAGGTTTTTATGAGTCGCTGCTTGATATTTTCATTGCCCATTTCTCATGGATTGTTATTGAATGCTGCTAGGATTTATTATTAAGTACCACCCAGTGCCACCCAGCTTTCGACTAGCATCGTTATTTTAGAGCAGTTTTAGAAATTTTATGATTGAAGAATGATTCTATTTAGAATTTTCGTTATCCTTTAAAATAAGTTACGATTTAAAAAAATACAGCAACAGTTATCGGTATTGTTTTAGTGTTTCATCGGCTGACAACAACATACTGGTGCCAATTTCTAAGATATTTATTGTCCACTCTCAGAGGCCCTTGCTAAGGTTGTTATGAACCTTTAATTGATTTGTTATAGTGCTTTGATTTTTTTCCGGTGATGAGGGTTTTTGCAATACATTTCTAGCTGCTGCTGTCAATTGTTCTTATTGTCTTCTACTAGGGGCTAGAATTGACCGTTTTATGGGCGACTACTGACCATTGCTGGGGATTTTAATTAATCATTTACAGGGGTTGAAAATTACATTTGCTAAAGGTTTTATTGCTCATTGTTAAGGGTTGTAAGTGTTCATTGCTATTGCCCTTTATTCTTAAATATTGCTAGGATTCAATATTAACCTTTGCTAAGGTCGTTATCATCAGTTGCTAGAGGTTTGCCCGTTGCTAAGAGTTTTTATTGACCTTCGTTAAGTTTAATATCAACCTTTATGAACGTTGGAATTGTTATTTGTCAGTTATTTTCCTGTGCTGACTGTTGTTATTGTACGCTGGTGATGATTACCATTTAATATTGTTTATTATTGACTGATGCTAAATTTTGTTACTGACCTTTGCTGAGGCTCATTATTCACCTTTGTTTAGATTTACCATTGAGCTTTGCTAGATTTTTTTCCGATGCTGAAGGTTGTTATTAACCATTTTCAGGTTTTTCGTTATCCATTGCTGGTGGCTCTTATTGACTGCTTCTACAATTTATTATTGGTCTTTTCTGAGTTGTTACTATTCTTTGTTAGGGGATGTTATTGCATATTCTTAAGAGTTATTGTTTACCATTTCTAGTGTTTGTTTTTACTCATTGCTGAAAGCTGCTATATACTATTGCTAGGGGTTGTTATGAACCTTTACTGAGTTTGTTATTATCCTTTGCTATTGACCATTACTGACCCTTGCTATGGTTCTTTATTTACCATTGTTGAGAATTGTTATTGACCTTTTCTAAGATTTGTTATTAATATATCCTATAAACTATTATTAACCTTTGCTTAAGTTTATTAGTGTCTATTTCTGGTGGTTGTCAATGATCTATGCTAAAAGTTGTATTGTCTGTTGTTAAGGATTCTTGTTTTCCATTGCTGAGTATTGTCCCTCATTATTGACTCTCACTAAGATTTAGTATGGACCTTTGCTTAAAGAGAGCTAAACGAAACTTTGATAAGGTTATTACTAAGAACAATGAGCCATTTTTTCACCAATTTGTCAAAGAAGTAATGTTTCTTTTTACATGTGAATCACCTGAAATTGGGATGTGCACATTTTTTTAGAGCAGTTTCAGAAACTGCATGATTGCAAAATAATCCTATTCACAACTTTTACAATTTTTTAAAATTATTTATCTTTTCAAAATACTTAGAAACGGTACTCAGTATTGTTTAGTCTTTGATTAGTTGAGAACAATAAATTCGAAGAGTTATAAATGACCTTTGCTGAAGGTTGCATTGTTTGTTGTAAAGAATTGTTATTTTTCGTTGCTGAGGATTTCTTTGACAACAGGTTATTATTTAATCTTGTAATTGTTAGCAGATCTTATTTACCATGTCTACGATTTATTATCGATCTTTGCTAAAATTCGTTATTGATCTTAACTAGAAGCGATTATTGACTGTCTCTGGGGGTTATTATATACTATATGCAGGGGATGTAAATGACTTCTTCTGACTATTTTATTGCCTGTTGTTCTGGGTTGTTATTACCAATTGTTGAGAGATATTTTTATGGTTTTAAATCACGATTGTTAGGGGTGGTTATTATCTATTGCTAGGTGCTTTCATTATCTGTTTCTGATGGTTATTATTGACTTAAGCTAGGATTTATTATTCACCTTAGATTAGGTTGCCATCTGGGTTTAGGGTTGGTATTATCAAATACTAGGTGTTTTTATCATCCGTTTTATATAATTTTTTATCGATTTTTGCTAGAATTTATTATTGACCATCGCTAACCTTGTTATTATCATTTGATAAGATTGGTTATTATACGTTGTTGAGAGCAACTTTGTTAGGAGTTGTTGTTGACCTTTGATTAGGTCGTTATTGTTCTTTGCGAGTTTTTTTCCGGTGCTAAAAGTTGTTATTATTCATTGCTGGATGTTCTCAGTATCTATTGCTGATTAGGTTAACTTTTTCTGAGGCTGTTATTATCCTTTGCTAGAGTTTGTAATTGTCCATTGATTAAAATTGTTATTTACTGTTGCTATGGGTTGTTATGGACCTTTGATAAGGTCGTTATAAACCTTAGCTAAGGTTGTTAGTGTCCATTTTTCGCTTTTGCTGGTCCTGATGTTTGTTATAACCCATTTCCAGGTGTTTTCATTATGCATTTCTGATAGTTTGCTATTTACTTTTGCTATTGACCTCAGGTAATGTTACTATCATCCTTTTGTAGTTTCTCTTACTCTCTGTTGTTGAGAGTTAATATTTACAGACGCTAAGATTTGTTATTGACTTTTGCTAAGATTAAGTATTAATATTTGCTAGGGTATATCATTGATCTTTGCTAGAGGTTTTTAAAGTCTGCAATTTAGTATTGTTATTTACGGTTGCTAGAATTTGTTGATAACCGTAGATTTTTACCAGAGCTAAGGGCGGTTATTATTTATGGCTCGATCTTTTTCCTATCTATTTTTAAGCGCTGTTTTTACCGTTTCTGGCAGCTGTTATTATCTGTTATTGATAGCTGTTATTTACCTTTGTTGAAGATCGTTATTGATCTTTGACAAGGTTGTCATGAACCTTTAGTAAGGTAATTGTCCTTTGATATTTTTTTTCTGGTGCAGGATTTATGATTCGTTGCTAGATGTTCTCATTATCTATTTCTGATAGTTTGTTATCGACTGTGGCTAGAATTTATTATTCACCTTTGATAAAGTTGTTGTTATCCTTACATAAGGGTTGTTATTAACCGTTGTGAAGAGTTAGCAATAAATGTTATGTGGGGTGGTTATTTACCTATATTAAGGTTGTTATGCACCTATATTACGGTTGTTATTGTCCTTTTCAAGTTTTTTTACGGGGCTGGAGGCTGTTATTATCTATTGCTAGGTTTTTCTAAATCCTTTGTCAATGGTTGTTATTGACTGTTACTAGAATTTATTATTATCCTTTGTAAGGAATAATTATTATTTTCCTTTCTTAAGGTAGTTTTTGTCTATTGCTAACAATTTTTCTGCGATAAGGGTTGTTATTATCGACTGCTAGGTGTTTTTATTATCCATCGCTGAAAGCTGTTATTGACTGTTGCTAGAATATATTATTCACCTTTGCTAAGGATGTTATCATCCCTTTCAAGGAGTTATTGCCTGTTTTTTAGAGTTTTCATTTACCGTTTCTCGGGGTTGTCATTCGCCTTTCTTAAGGTTGTCATTTACTGTTTTTAGGGGTTCTTATTTACCTTTTTGAAGGTTGTTATGAACCTTTCCTAAATTTGTTATTGTTCTCTTCTAGTTTTTTTACGGGGCTGAAGGTTGTTATTTTCTATGGCTAGATACTTTATTAAACTTTGCCAATAGTTGTTATTGATTGCTTCTAGAATTTATTATTATCCTTTGTAAGGTATTATTATTACCCGTCGTTAAGTTGTTATTTACCGTCGCTAGGGGTTATTATTAACCTTTCTTAAGGTTGTTATTGTCCATTGCTAACAGTCTTTTTGTGATAGTGGTTATCAACATCGACTGCTAGGTTTTTTTATTAACCATTGCTGGAATTTATTATTGAATGTTGCTAAAATCTATTACTTGTCTTTGCTAAGGAGGTGATTATCCTATCCAAGGAGTTGTTATTGCCTGTTTCTTAGAGCTGTCATTTACCATTTCTAGGGGTTGTCATTCACCTTTCTTAAGGTTGTTATGAACCTTCACTAAGGTTGTTATTTTCCTTTTCTAGCAATATGCCGCTATTGAGGGTTGTTATATCCGTTGCTAGATATTGTAAGATGTTATAGAGATTGTAACTGACCTTTGCTTCTATAAAGTTAATATCCAAACACAAATGATTAGTGATACTTGAACTGCAGAATCTAACAAAACAACTGATCTGTTCCTAGACTAATTGTGAATATCCACTATTTACCAAATTATCCACTCAATCAAATATTGCCCCATTATTATATTATCACCCACTATCATCCTTCGGTTGTTGTTCTCATTCTCTGTTGTTAATAGATGATATTTACAGTTGCTAAGATTTGTTATTGACCTTTGCAAAGATTTAGTATTGATATTTGCTAGGGCATATTATTCATCTTTGCTAGAGGTTTTTTTTGCCTGTAATTTAGTATTGTTATTGAAAGTTGCTAGAATTTATCGTTGACCTTTGTTAAGTTCCTTTTTATCATTTGCTACATGTTGTTATTGTCAATATTTTAGAGCTGTTTTTTACCGCTGCTGGCAGTTTTTATTGTCCGTTATTAATAGCTGTTATTTACCGTTGTTTGAGAATGTTACTGATCTTTGATAAGGTTGTTATGAACCTTTACTAATGTTGTTATTGTCCTGTATTATTTTTTTCTGGCACATAAGGTTTTTATGATCCGTTGCTAGATCTTTTCATTATCCATTTCTGATGTTTTGTTATTGACTGCTGCCAGGGTTTATTAATGACATTCAGTGGGGAGATTATATTGACCCTCGATGAAAAAATTGTTTGTAATGCATTGACTGTGACGCAGTATACATAGGTACCACAAAACGACCGCTACATACACGCATAACAGAACACACAAAAAACGTTTATAAACCTCCAAGCAAATGGACAGCAATGACAAAACACGCATGGATGGAAGACCATCGTTTTGATTTCAAAAA
>CAKNWW010318374.1:0-10836 GCA_932074435.1 Andricus kollari | reverse complement strand
CCTTACATGATCTTCTAGATCTTTGGAGTTAACATTTAATGGATAAATTTCTTTTAATTCCAACCCTTGGCATCTTTCACCATCAGCTATCCCAGGATAGACTTTTTTATTTCTTCCAGAAATTTCAGCCATACACTGTTGAATTAATTTAAGTGTTGTACGACATACAATAGCACGCTTGAATAGCTTATTTTGATCGTCTAAATCATTAATAGTGTGGATTGGATTGCAGCTATCAACATACTGTCCAATTCTATGAGTGGTGTTCAAGTGAACTGTGCTTTCACGAACAATCTTCTCCATACCAATATACTGTGTTCCACCATCAGTACATATCTGACTTGTTTCCTCGTGGACATATTTCTTTATATATGACCACAACTTTGCCTTACTTTTAGAACTAACTTTCCAAAAAAGTAACTCTTTTCTTCTTTGCAGTACAATCCAAAGACAGTAATTGTCATCTGCTCAGTAGGTCGTCCCTTATGACACCTAAATTTTAGTCAGAAACGTTTCATCAGCTTCCATTGTTTTCCCATCACCTCCAAGACGAATTTCGCAATGAGGTTCAACGACTTCAGTTATCCCGCGACAATAGCTGTGATAGCGAATTACAGTTGATTTATTTAACTCCTCACCATGTTCATGTCGACGCCATCCAAGAAATTGATTATAGACCTCTGTCATTTTCATTTTTCCGATAAAAGCTATGATTATAGCAAGAAATTCACTAATTCTTATCGACACCATGATACATCGAAAAAAGTTCCTATTATTCACTGTTTAGAATTTATAGTTTTTGAGCCTTTCGAAGAGCATCGCTAAAACTATCCTAACTTTTTCTCTTTACTCAATTCAACCTTCATTTGCAAATCACAACATGTTGAAGGTGTGAATGTTGAAGTGGAATGTTTTCGGAACGTTCCACTGGAAACTGCGGGGAACCTTCCGTTATTGTTATTTTTAACAAGAATTATCTCGTATACCGTAAGAGATAGGTAAAAATGGATCCGTGTTATTAGGGTTAAATCTACTTCTTCCAAAAAAGAATTTCTCGATCATCTGTTCCGATAAGATCATTGCAAAAACAAAAGTATAATAAGTTTTTCAGATTTGGATGTAATAAAGGGTGTTCGGATCCCATAATATGAACAATAATAATTTAATTGAAACAAGCTATAAAATTACTGTTGGAACGTATCTGCATTGAGTTCGAGATCGTTTGATTTGATTTAAAGTAAAACTTGACATCACAGTTCTTTTAGCCACCACTAGAGGAATCAACTTCGCCAGTAAAAACGAAATATATAATATCGATAAATTATAAATATCAATATCCCTTCAATGGCTTCAACTCAAAATCCCTACTATGAGAATATTTTCGCAGTCCGTTTTCCAATCCCATTCCCAATCTTTTGCTATATCATGCTGTTACAAATTATTAATAGTAATTTTAACTTGTGAATGAAGAAAGCAGGAAAGCAAGTGAAGGAAGTAATAAATCATGTGTCATACATCGGACGTGGAACAAACGTAAGGAAAGCGAGGTTATGTCCATATAACAAAATGGACAGGCCCATAAAATAAATTTTTATGATTTAAAATTTTTAAGAAGTAACTTATTTAATTAATATAAATAAAATAAGATCTCGAAATCCAATTGCGATATATCGATTTAAAAGTGGTTGATTCGTTTTTCTCGAAAAAATCTCCTATTGGAATGATCTTTAAGAAATTATGAAAATTTAAACAAAGGTCTAATCCTGTAAGAATCTGCATTAAAACTTTGTCGCCACGGATATCGTAATCTTCTCGAGCTAACTTGTTACCACGAATTAAGCTTGTCATTGCATTGGCTCGCTGCTTTTGAAGTCTCAAGTATTGCTTAAAGTAGTCCGGCTCTTGGATCGGGCAGTTGAAAATTCATCACAATTAGCTTTTCTTACCGAAAAATATGCCCTATTTTACATACTGCCTTTCTCAGGGGCCCTTTCCAGGTTACAATTTGAATTATCACTGTTGAAAGTCGTGATTAGCTTTTGCATTAGCCGGACTACTTTAATATTTCGGATGTTTTCAAAATTCTTGGTAGCTGTTCTATCAAGAAATAATAGATTATGTATTTATTTAAGATTTCTCCCAAATAATGGAAAAACAATTGAAAAAAAAATCATTTGCAACTAATTATGAAAAACTAACTATTCAAACAATTTCAAATTATTTTTAAAATAAGTGAAAAGTTAGAAACTAACAAATACCTAATAATAATTCATACCGATAAAGTGCTCAAATAGTCCTATCATTGCACGTTAAAAAATAGACGTGTACACTGTACACTTGTACAGTGTATATACTGTACAGTTGGCAATATATGAGCTATAAAATTTATACAAGCACAATTCTGCTGTTGAAAATTATAACCTAATAAGTAACATTTCCGATAAAGATCACTTTCACGTGCATAAGTGCTGAAAAATAGCCTTTACGGCAAATGGCACTCACTAGGTTATACTTTTGGACAGCAAAATTGGCAATGTGCCAACCGTACTCTTGAACATTTGGCACATGCTCCACTGTACACATTGCTCCTTAGGAAAATATTGTCCTCCAGCTGAACGATGTCGAATATCCCTTTTTCTCTACTTGCGTTTCCACTGTGGCCGATTTTTGGTTGTGTGATGAACTTGAGAAAAGACAGCATAAATAGCTTTAGTAGGCGTGCATTACTAACATTAGCCACGTCTTGATGCACCGCATGGTTGGAAAGGTTCAATATGTTTACGTGCATAGTTGGTCAAGTCCACATCTGAATTGGGCTTGTACCAACCGTACACTAAATTTCAAAGCGTATAATTGGTAATTGGCCAACTGTACAGTGTACAGATGTGCCCAGATGAAATGATGCATGTACAGTTAGTTGTCCGGCCGGCCATTGAAATAACATATTTGCGTTATCAAGTAATAAACTAAGGGAGCTCATCGGACGCTAATCTGATACTAAAATAGTTAGCCCGATCTTGGATTAGGAAGTTGGAGAAAGAGAAAAATGGATATAAAGCTAAAATCACTTAAGGAAAGAACAAGAGAATGAAGGAATGAGAAGAAAGGGAGAAAGAGACGCAAAGTGAGCAAGAAAGATATAGAGAAATAGAGAAAATTACAGAAGCAGAGTGAAAGGGAGAGAAACAGTGTAGGGAGAAGGTTGGGCAAAAGGAGAATAGGAGGCTGCACAGTAGCGCCCCTTTTTCTCTCCTGCTCTTCTCGCCACTCTGGCCATTTCTCCCTATCTTTATCTTCCACCCTCTTTCTCTCTATCTCTATATATTCACATCTCTCTCTTCATCCTTCTCTCTCTATCAGTTACTCTCTCCCGACCTATCTCGCTCGGTCGCGCCGCTCCCCACATTTCTGTCTGCGCGCTACCTCGCAGTCCGCCGGCGACTCTTCAATGAGAGTGACTATGCGCCGCTGATCGTCATTATACGTTTTTTCGAAGGGAGCAACGTGTGATTGACGAGTCAACGCACCGGTATTCGTATTCCGGAAGTAGTCTCGGTAATCTGCCTCTTTGAATATGCAGTCCGAGTGCATGTTTTAACGCAGCAGATGAACATTCTACGGGCACCTAACAGTTTCAGCTCTGTGTTTTAAAGGGAGGATTTTGCACCCGTGTACGAGTCGCACGAAATGAATTTAAACACGACTTGAATATAATAACTTCGATTGTACCCCGTTTCCCAAACAAAAATTTCGGGAAGATTGTACTTGATCCAACCTTTTTGTGCAAAAGATTCATCTTAAATTGTTACTCAATTTGGAATCAGAAAAAAGTGCCGGGTAAAGGTGATTGTGATTGAAACTCAAGATGTTTTCGGCGTTACTAGTGGTGTGATCGAAATGAAACTAAATATATAATTACTTTGGAAATTCTTTACTTGTGAATCTGCTATTTGCTTGATGTGCGAGGGAGTAGCTGATTACTGGATTTTGCACCGGCACCAGGTGGATAACCCTGCACGTGTTCTTATTTATTATACTAATATATGCATTTATATATACCTGAGTCATAGCTTTCGGTTCTCATGGCAACTACTGGACAGGAAAAAAAATCATGAAAATGAAGCCGATTGTCAAAAAAGGGCCAAACCACTGAAATCTCGATTTAGAAAAAAATAAAAAAAGTGAATTGTTGTAATAATATATATCACGTTTACTAAATGTCTAGCTTAATTTTAAATTATGCAAATTAAACAAAATATTCCTCGGAGAGGAAAAGATTTCTAGCTAATTTTCCTGCCAAAATCCCTTTCTCACAATGCATATTCTGTAGGTCTTTTCGCGGAACTTCCATAGTTTCACGTAGTCTCTATTACTGAATAATAATTTTCCTCTACTTTTTAGACGTAGGGCTCATGATTTAAAAACTATATAGGAAAATTAAAATAATATGAAACTTTTAAACCTTATTTCAACCTCTTTTCCGAGTGACGCTTACCGAAATGTTTTGTATGTTCTTATGTTATATTTAGAATCGTTTTTGATGAGACCAATGAAGGGTGTTCTGATTTACTGTATTTTTAAAATTAATAAGATTATTGTCCTTGCACATGATTGAACTAATTTTCAGCCTTTTGTTCAGGCTTGCCCAATTTTTATCGTAGGTTATACTGTAACGTCTAATTTCAGCGAAAATTTTAAAAAGTACTCTGATCCCTTTTTGACAATCATCATACATTGTAATCAAATTTAAGATTATAAGTAGAGATTATTAATATACTTTCAATTGCAGAATTCGGTGGAGGATATGTGCTAGGCCCTTTTTTCGTAGTTAGTTTTATTTGGAACGATATACTCCGCAGGCCCCTTTTCGACAATCGGCTTTAATTTTAAATATATATTTTTAAATTATACATCGAAACGGGAAACAGAAAGTGCTCCTCGAATATATTCTGAAGTCACCTTTTAAATTGGTTCCTCAAACGACCTCATTGGTGAACTCCTTATGAAAACTAGTTGCTCAATAGTTTAAAAGTCTTTTAAAAGCCTCAATTATAGATAGTATATTAGGATTGACATCGCAGACTTTTAAGCTCCACTATTTTGTAATAAGATTTGCAAATCATAGATGTCAGTCGTTGAAACTTTAAATTTGAAAATGTTTGAGAATAGATACAGGCTTCAAATGTTTTCAAAACGTAGAAATTTGATATAACTAAAATCCGTATATTTAAAAAATCATATTTTTTATTGAGAAGAAATATTAGAAAGCATATCATTTTGATTCTTTCCATTGTCTCGCGCTCTGCTCATTTTTCTTTTTCTGTTATAAATGTACGACAGACTTTCAAAAAAATGTTTTCAAATGTATTACTTTTTTTCTTTTCTTTTAAATATGCTTTTGGACTTTGGAAAACATTAATGGTAATTATTTTTAAAAGTTTTTAAAATTTTCAAAAAACGTGACTCAAATTTCAAAAACTAAATATGTGCTTGGCTTTTGCAGACATTTCTAACAGTACACATTCAAAGTGCAACATTCAAGCTGCTAAAAATTTGACAAGTGACTCTCCTTTTTTGCCAATCGTATGAAAAAAAAAAAAAATTACTTCAGAAAGATTTTAATGTGAAATTGTATTTTATCAAAATTTTTAAGAGCTTACTTTTGAAAGCAATTTTAATCTTTCACAGAGAAGTGCATGTGTTGAAAATCTCATTACACGGTTTATATGAGAAACTGAAACCTGACAATAAACTCAATAAACATTTCAGTATGGTATCTAATAAATAGAGATTTGTTAAAAGGTATACTACCGGACAAAATTTTGCGTTCACCCCTTTTTTGATGATTGATCAAGTTCTCTTAATTTTGATTATGTCAGAGCTAAAATGGTTTTCGTTCGAAGGGTTGAATTCTCTCAAAATGCTGTATAAAATGAGCACAGGATGAAGCCAATTTATCTATTTTTTAAGTAGATATTGCAAAAAAGAGTAAATTTCAATGCTTTCTCAAATTTTACGTAATATCCGAAATAATCAACATTTTGTAATGTGCCTAGGTTTATTTTAAAGATATTTTTCCACTGTATCTAAACAGCTTATGCACATAAATCTAAAAGAATTTCTTATTACCGTACAAGAACTTAAAATTGTAACAAAAAAGTTAGAAAAATTTGAAAACACCTTATCTGTAGGCAAATCAGAATAACAATTAAATACATACATACATATAGATATATATATATATATATAAAAAAAAAAAAAAAAAAAAAAAAAAAAAAAAAAGAGCTTCATGGTCATATGTTTTATATATTTACAAAAGTGTTGTTCTTACCCCAAAGAATATTGAAATTTTCCCAACTTTTTTGTTACAAATTTAAGTTCTTCCACTGTGATGGATTTTTTTTAGATTAATACCTATAAGCTGTTACATTAAAAAAGGTTGATTATTTCGGATATTAACTATAATTTATGAAAACATTAAAATTTACATTATTTTTGCAATATCTACTTAAAAATAGACATATCGGCTTTATCCTGGGCTCACTTTGTACAGAATTTTAAAAGCATTCAACTCTTTAAAGAGAAAATTTGTTATCTCTTGACATAATTAAAATTAAGAGAACTTAATCAATCATCGAAATAGAGGTGAACCCACAATTCTGACGTTATAGTAATACTATCTCTGACTAAATTCTCATTTCATTTATGTCAGTCATAATAAGTGTACAGTTAATTAAAAAATTATTTTATATATACTTAGCTCTCTCGTGATAAAAATTATTATTTGCTTTCGGATAATTGTAGTTTTCGATTGGAATTTTTTATATCTTCCGATTTACCGAGATTCTTAATTTAACTTTTTACATACATATATCTTCACCATATATTTTACAAATATGCGTTACATTTGCTCAAAGTGGTAAAATCCGAGTTGGCAGATTGAAATTCTTAAAATTATGGTGACCGACTTAAACGCTCTATTCGGATTCAGAAAGCTGATTGTATAATCTATATACTTCAAAGAAAAATAAATTAAATAAATAGGGGATATCCTATGGGATCGGTGTATTAATATTTTTTTCTTGTGAATCATTATAGCACTTAATTAGAAGAGCAATACGAAGAACCTATAGAAGGTTTTTTTCCATCGTGAAAATCATCTGCAACTCTCAATTTAAATGTTCTTTTTATTCATTTATTTTGTTGCTTTTATGCATAAACGTTTCATTCTGCAGTCTCCTTGTATATAAATCAATCAAAGTCTTTTTTAACGATTCTTCTCTAATTTAAAAAGAAATAATAATTAAAATAAATATTTTACTCTCATTTTGAATTGCTATTCAAATATACTTTTTTATTACTATAAACTCATTTTAGTAGTTTGAAATGCTTTTTTGCAACCCTATTATAATGTGAAGCCTTAATCTAATCCTCGTAACTCTAGAAACAATTTAAATACTTTCAATAGTTCAAAGCAGATAAAACTATATTTTGGTGTATTTCATAAAAAAAAATTACATTGAAATTTATGGCATTGAAAAAAGTTAAAATCGTTTCGTTCACTAAATTAAGTGAGCTTTATCAAACATTGCCCCTCCTTGCAGAAAAGTTCGAGAATAAGTCAGGAAAAGTTGTCTGCTATCGGAAATTGAACCGGCAGCTCGAGATTTAATGGTCGTGGTTAATGATACCTTTAGTTGGTATTTATCGTTCTAAATAGGATTCGAGCTGTTATCAATTAATCTAACAAATCTTTATATATGTAAATATTCATTCTTCTTACATTAGTATATTAAATCCGAGAGCCGTTGGAATCTCATTAATTTCTAGTTCAAGGAATCCTTCTTTGTTCTTAATTTCTAAGACATTCTTTAACTTCTGTTTCCTGATTCTATGATTCAGTTTGAGATTTAACCAAGTTTTCATGTTCATTCTCAATTAAAACTTTTCTTGGAGATTCGAGGATAACTTATTCTCAAATGTAAAAGATTTAAGTTACAAGATTTGATGAAACTGATTTTAGGAAAGAATGATAACTTCCATAAGTCCCTTACTTATTTAATATTTTTTCCTCTTTTCAAACTAAATGAGAATAATGGTCCTTATCAGTATTTAAAGCGTTCGGCTGTAGCTCTGCAGAGTGAAAATTTCATAACGCGTTAACTTCGCCGGTAGCCGCTTGATATATATATATATATATATATATAGACATAGTTGAAAGCATACTATTTTGTGAGGGATGAATAACCTTCTTAGCATGGCAATATGCATTGTTTTAAACGCATTAATGTCTGGATGTGCACACATTCGCGGATGCAGCAGCGCGTATTCTTATCTCTTAAACTGAACCAGTAAAATCACAATTTGTTTAAATAGCCAGAACTGAGTTACTAGCAATCAGTGAGATTTCCCTGATTCACGCAATTGAATCTGTCACTAGTTTAATCAGTGAGATTCACTGGTTCAATCAGTACTCTGTCATACGCGTTGACGTCCGTCAGGTTCGGTATGACTAAGTATGAGAAGGCCCGTCATTCCGTCAACGCCACGATAGAACCCAAGTAGCAGGAGGATTCTCCACTTTCAATTGGAAGATATTATATATCCTGGTGTACTGAAGATTTTTGTATTGACATTATGGTCGATAATGTTTATTTGTTTTGTGTTCTACGATTAATTTATAAAAAAGATATCCATTTTTAAGTAAATTGAAGCTAGATTTTTTATGTTTCGTCCCGGGCTGACTCACTGGACTCATCAGTAATGCTATGTGAATCAGTTCTACCTTATACATTTTAATTGCTCTTAATTCATTACAATGTACATTTTTCAAGAACAAAATTTCGTTTATAAGTTTGTAAATTTGATAAATTTTGCAGTCAATAATATAGTAAATTTCAAGAACGGATAGGGATTGAATCCTAATTTAATTGATATGAATTTTAATTTGATTTTCCAAAAAACACAACAAAAATATTTTTAACCGTTATTTGGGCCATGCTCCACGGATAGGGGCCAGAACTTAAATTAAAAGATCATCAACAGGAGGCTGAAAAATTATTACAGACACAAAAATAGGAAGGAGAGTAAAGATAAAACCAGAACAGTAGAAGAGAAGAAAATACAAAATAACTTGGAAGGAAGCAAGAATCTAATATTTAAAAATATGGAGGGAAGTAAGAATACAGAGTTTGTCAGCATGAGAAACAGTAAAGGTGAAATGCTACATATATGATACAGACGCGATAATAGACGCTTTGAGAGAATTATTAGGAGGTGAAGCTATCGGAGAACAGAACTGCGACATAGAACACAATGCATCAGAAAACCCAATTGAGAAAGTCTATGTCATTGAAGTTAGAGATATAATTAAGAACTTAAAAAACGGTAAGGCTGCTGTTGTAGACAGTATTAGCGTATCGATATATGCGAAGTCCCAGATAAGTGGAAAGAAGCGATTAATAAATAATAAATTAATTATTATTTTATTTTTATTTTATTTTCTATTATTAATAAATATATGGAAAATCTAAAGTGAATTCATGCCAGGAAGATCATTTACGGATCAAATATTTAGTTTGCGGCAGATCACAGAAAAAAGTTTGAAAGTAGGAAAGAAAGTTTCTTGTGCGTTCCCTGACTTAGAAAAAGCATTTGACAAGGTGGATAGAAGTAAACTTTGGGAAGTCCTCAAAGAGGACGGAGTCAATGTTTGGCTCCTACAAGCAATAAAAACAATATATGCAGGTAGCAAAGCGAAGTGACTAGTTCGATATTATGCAAGGCGTTAAACAAGGATCAGTTATGTCCTCATGGCTATTCATCATATTTATGGATAAGTGTACAAGAATGGCCCTCACATGGGAAAGGAATCAGTTAAGATGGTTCGGACATGTTGAAAGAATGAAAGATGAACGTCTAACGAAACAAGTGTATAAAGGTAAAGTAAATTGCATTATGCCCAGACGCAGGCCGCGGACAGAATGGTTAGAATGTGTGAATGAGACCTTAATCCGAAAAGACATAAGAAGCCACAGAAACAGGAGAGCTGGCATGAAAAAATGCATGGACGTGAACGATGCCGGAGAAGTATGCCAGGACAGAAAATTGTGGCGACCAATAGTTTATGGGTGATCGCTAGATAGATTGATCAGCAACCTAAGTTGGAGAAACGTTGCGGAACGAACGTGTTATTTAAATAAATAACAAGAAAATTCTAGATGAATCTCAAAAATCTATACTTCCTTCTCAAGACTACAATTTTGCAACGGAGCGAATCACGCCTACCCCGAAAGGGAAATGGCTTAGTGGTATAATAATAATAATAAACTTATCCACAGTCATTTGCTTCCTTCTCTTCATATATTATTGTTTTTATAAATGCGCGAATTGAGGCTTAGTTTCGACGTCGCTAAGTTATCACATGTTATAGCAACACTGACACAAATTAAAACACTATTTTATCTTAATAATTTGCTTAAAAACAGGTTTAAAATTTAAAATTAGAATAATTTTCACCCTATGTGATTAGAAAAGGACCCTTCTGGTCTGAGATTCAGAAGGAAACTAGCATTTTTTTCCGAATTTCGCATTAACGGTAACCCGATACTGCGAATTTTAAAGAGAGGTCATAGCTGTAAACTCGCCAACGTCGCACTGAATAAATATGTACCTAAGGGTCAAATCTCGACAAATTTTGGAAGTTTTTTTCCCTCTATTTGGAAAGTCTGTTGATAGATTCCGGAAAATTAATTTCTAAAGGTATGAATTTGTCCTTATTTTGCTATATTATTAGTGAAGAATTCAACTTTATATATTTTATATATTCTCCCCCCC
>CAKNWW010318366.1:0-12012 GCA_932074435.1 Andricus kollari | reverse complement strand
AGAAGATTTAAGGTGCATGCTTTTGTTCATGTGCATAACCTTTCGGGACCCGATATCGAGGGATCTGAGCTCGTCCTTCGTCCATGGAACCACTCCAAATGAATAGAGTACTACCGGGACGGCAAGCATGTTCGTCGCAGATACTTTGTTCCTCGCCGACAGTTCGGAAGACCAAATCCATCTAATAAGATGTTTGTATCTGCATCTGAGAGTATCCTTTATAGATGTCACGTCCTGAATACGGCTCTGTGGCACGCCCAGGTAAGTATAGGTCTCTGCAGCGCGAAGGTGTCGTATAACGCTTCTGTCGACGAGCTCAGGGTCTTCCGGGATTGCATTAAGTTTTCGTTTCTTCAAAGAAACCTTGGCGCATTTTTCTACCCCGAACTCCATTCCAATTTCTTGAGTGTACTCTTGGACAATGGCTAGAGCTAGATGTAGTTTCTCTTGATTTTTAGCATAGATCTTAAGATCATCCATGTAAAATACATTAGTGCCTTTATGCTTTCGATTTCCAGGGTTGCCGCAGAGGTACCCTTCGGAATGGCGAAGAGCGAGAGATAGTGGCAATAATGTGAGGCAAAAGAGGAGAGGGCTCATGGTGTCGCCCTGAAACACACCTCTCTGGCAGGTGATACTGTTAGTGATCACACGATGTTTTGCAAATGAGATAGTAAATCTGGTTTTCCAAAGCGGCGTTAATCTCTCTATGCACCTCAAGATGTGTGGATGAACCTTTAAGCTTTCCAACAGACAGATGATGAGTCTATGGGAGGTTGAATCAAAAGCTTTTCGGTAATCAATCCAGGCCATCGATAGGTAACGCTGATAGAATACTGCGTCTTTACAGACACATCTATCGATGAGCAGGTTCTCCCGACATCCTGCTACGCCTTTCTTTGAGCCACGTTGTTCGTACATCTCTCGCCACACAGGTCCAATTGTCCAAATCATCCTATCATTTAGGATTGCTGTGAAGATCTTATACAGTGTGTTCAGACAAGTTATTGGCCTGTAATTTTTAGGGTCAGCTAAGTTGCCCGTCTTCGGCAGGAGCAATGTGTGCCCTTCTACCAACCACTTCGAAATAGGCTCTTCCGACTTTAGATATGAGGTGAAAATGCGGGCAAGGTGCTGTTGGGTTGAAGGAAACTTCTTTCACCAGAAGGTCTTGATACCATCTGATCCCGGAGCGGAATAGTTCTTCATGCCTCTTAATACGGTTTTCACCTCCCCGGTAGTGATAGGTGGGTATTCCTCCTCAGGCGTTATGAGGGCACTGCACAGCTCCTTGAAGTTATTTATATTCTTCGAGTATTCTTTCAGTAGATGCTGGACTTCGTAGACTTCTCTCCAAAATGCCTCGACCTCCTCTGGTGTCGGCGGGTGGTCGACAGTAACTGGAGGGTCTTGGAAGAGTCGAGATGGGTCAGACAAAAACTGTTGATTTTCTCTGACCCACCTCTCTCTCCGCTCTAAACTTCTTCTAGCGTTAGATAGTACTCGTATTCTGCCAACAATATGCTGCCTGATGGTTAGTATATTTGACTTGTTAAGTGTGTGATGACAGGTCCGCAGCTCGCGCGCGAACTGTCGAACCTTGGCAGTGAAAGTCCTGCCAGATGTTATGTAGTCAATCACACACTGAATGCGGGACGCGTACTGTCTGGCCCAACCTATCTTTGTGCTGAGTTGATGCATTCGTCTTTTGGTCTGATGATCAACCGTTGGTTTTGTTTTACGGTTTGCATCTGCCAAAGCTCTCGATGCATTATACACACTACAATTAATAGTGCAGAGGCATTGACCCCGTCTTGATTGGCTCCCCCAACTATAGGATAGTCGGCATTGTTGTCCGACCCATTGTCGGGAGCCCTGCGCGTTCGATTGTTTTGAACCGCACTTACTACAACTATGTTTGTTGCTGTCATTGTTGTTCCCACGAGCAGGTAGGGAAAAGGGTTCGTCCATGCTTGTAGAGCCCCGCATGCAAGGATAAGGCTGCATACTCTGAGAGGTCGCCCGGTATCCCAGAGTCACCGTGTGAGACATCTCACCCAGGTGCTATTCAGCTTTTGGCACGGTTGTCACGCCTCCGCTTAGGGGTTATTCCTTCAGGACCATCCCTGGACAATTATCCGCGACTGCTTATTAATTATTGTAACCATATTTAGCAGAAACCCTTAGTACAGGGACCCTCTATCCGCAACCCGAGGACGCGTTCAGCGGCTTGGTCATAGGCCCTTCGGTTGAATTCACAAGGAATCAAAACCAAAACCGAACCGAATATATATATATATATATATATATATATATATATACCACCCTTCTCACGGTTGTGAGACGTGGCCATGAATGTGATTTACCGGGGTCCTACTGGGAGCCGGTGTCATTTTTTAGATGGTAGTTGCTCCCGGTGAGACCCTGCGGTTGTTGTTTAACCTTATTTTTTAAATACATATACAGTGTACTCCCGCTAAGTGCAAGCTCCGTCAGTTCCACTTTTTGCCACTTCTCCTCCACACGTATTGCAACGCACACTCCATTGTGTCTCCCACTTAAGCGACTGCGAACGGCTGCGAGTCTCTGCGCATGCCCCAAAGTGCGAGGTCCAACGCAGTGTGGTTATACGGCGGAGCAGAGTTGGTGTACTCAGTAAGTGCCCAATTCTTGGAATTATACTCCCCTACAGCCTCGTCAGACTGGCAGTTACCGGAAGTGTACTGTAATATGAAAAATAAAATAAAAATAATATATTGAAAACTTACCTGTACATCATAAATGGTTAACGTCATATTGGTCTTGTAAGAAGGCTTCTCAGGGATGGACGTTACTTTGTACTTCTTGCTCTCGTGTATCATGAGGCCGTCTTCACGTGTCCAGTAATTTAAGGAAGTTGGATGTGCCTCGGTGTGGCATTCCAACGTAACTGAGTATCCTAAGGGTACGCCAACCAACTGGTGCGGTATGGACAGCATCGGAGGGACTGTAACATAGAAGTGATTGATTGGCTCATAAATGTTCCAATTACCAACAATACACGATGGGCCTGCGATCGGTTTGCCTTTGGTCGCGTTAATAAATTTACCAGCAGCCCCACCAATGTCGACTCATACGTTTCGAGGTGGCTGTATCTCTCAATAAGTTCATAATTAAAAGGGCGTGAAAGAGAAAACACCATCACCGATCAAAACACTAGTTCTTTCTTTCTTTTGGTGTATACTCTATCCTCCTTAAACACCGTCTCTAAATTTAATGATAAATTTGTTACGTCTCAAAATAGTTCTGATCATGTTCTCGGGCATTTCAGAAACAAAAAATTTAAGGTAAGATAAATTCAAATTTAAAGATTGTATTGTTCCAGAAACTACAAAGACAACTGAAAACTAAGTTAAAAGTTTTTAAACATCATTTTTCTTCGAGGGAGAGCAATATATTATATTAGATTGAAGGAAGTTCATTCTGTTGACTACATCGGAATGAAAAATAATGTTTTTAGGCCGATTCCTGTACTTTATAGAACATAGGAAAATCTGGCAGAATAAGTAAGAAATGTAAAGAATGTTTAAGAAATTTGAGCCCATTTTATGCGCAGACAAATTTTCTCGAAAATACTACAATACTCTAGAATAGGCGATAGCCATGGTTGAAAAAATGAACCGCATGTTCAAAAACATTTGATCAAATTACACAAAACTCTGATCCAAACATTTCAGGATTAGAAAATTATTTATCATAGCGTGCTATGCTCCAGTTGATGGGGAAAGCAGTGCAGTAAAAGACCATTTCCGGAACACACTTCAAATGATATTCTAGGTACTTGCGATCACAAAGGGAGAATCATTCTACTAAGAGATATGAACGGATGGTTTGGAGTGCAAGACGAAGGTACGGACAGGGTACTACATCATTTTGGTTATCCAGAAGCGAATGATAACGAGGACAGATTGGTTAGCTTATGCTTAAGCTTAAGGTAAAAGCCATAGCATGATTGACTTTGTTGATGCGGATGAGAGACTGAGAGAGCTTATAAGAGGCACAAGGGTTATGAGAGGTTCTGAATGTAGAAGGGCACTTAATTTAAAAAATGAACCTAGGTCGAGGATGGAGGAGAATAAGAACTAGAGAAAATAAGCAGACGCAAATCAAGATAGAGAATTTTCAGAAACCGGAAGCGCGAATAGAATTTCAGAATAAGATAAACAATTACCTATTCAGAACGATTTGGGAGACGCTAATATGCAATAAAGATATAGAGGGCGCATGGAAAATGTTTCAGGAAATTATTGTTAGGAGTGCAACTGAAGAAGAAGCAAGCATATCTAAGAAAGTTGAAAATTACAGGTATTGGCAATGACGAGGAAACTATACTTGAAGATGATTATATGGACAAGAACAGAAAAGTAAAAAGTATTAGTTGAAGAAAACAAGGATAACATCAGAGCGGGAGACGATAAGAAAATGGAAAACTACTTCAAAAGAAATAAGAATTTATATTCGAAATTGACAAAGGGCAAAAAGAAAGTAATTAGTAGTGCAGAAATACTCGGAATTAGGAATAGCAAGGGTGAAATAGTGTGGCATACGGACGGAGTAGCAGAAGTTTCATGTGACTTTGACAAGGAATTATTTCAAGGTGAAACTATGAAGCATAACATCTGCGAAATAGAAGACGATACTTTAGAAAACCCCGTTTAAAGAGTCGGTATCTCTGAGATCAGGGCTATAATTAATCTATTAATTAGTCTGAAAGGTTGAATGAGTTGATGGATATATATACACTTAGTTTAGAAATCTATGAACATAACGACAGCACCACATTAGTGAATTTGTGTTTGGATCAGAAATTTATTCTCGATCGAAGATGTCAGTTTTCGAGCCAAATTCTAGTCATTTGCGGTAAGTTTTGATTTTCTGCTTTCATTTGAAGAAAACTGCGACTGAGGCTCTGAATTCTGAATTCTGAATGACTCTGATTCTGAATTGAAGGTATTACTTGCTGAAGACTCGTGCCAAACTCAAGTAGAATTATTAGAATCATTAGAAGTCACTCAACAAGCAACTTTGAAACGTCTCAAAGTCATGGGAATGATTCAGAAGCAAGGAAATTGGGTTCCGTATGAATAGAAGCTTGTGAACAGCTGCTTCAAAAGCAGAATCGGAAGGGATTTTTACATCGCATTGTGACCGGCGAAGGAAAATGGGTCTACTGCGATAATCCGAAGCGCAGAGAACCACGGGGAATGCCCGGACTGTCTCCACGCCGACGGCCAGACCGAATATTCACGGTGCCAAGGTTATGTTCTGCATTTGGTGGGACCTGCTCGGTGTGGTGTATTATGCGCTGTTGAAACCAAATGAAACCATCACAGGGGATCAGTAAACAACGCAATTGATGCGTTTGACCCGAGCATTGAAGCAGAAACAGCCACAGTACCAAGATAGATACGATAAAGTCATCCTGCAGCATGATAATGCTCGGCCATATGAAGTCAAAAAATTGATCGATTCGTGGATCGCCCCAAAAGAAGATCGTTTTTTCGAGGTGGAGTCCGACAATTGCTCGAAATATGGAAAAAAGTAGTGGCTAGTGAGCAACAGTACTTTGAATCATAAATAGGTACTCACTTTTTAAGAATAAAGCCTCAAAAATTGGGAAAAAACGGCGGAAGCAAAGTTGTACACCTATATGTACCGAGGTTAGAGAAGTTCCAAATGACTGGAAAAAAGCGATTATCGTTTTAATCTACAAAGTAAGTGTTACAAAGGAAACTGCAATAATAATAGAGCTATCAGCTTATGAAGTACCGTAGGCAAAATAACTTCAAAAATACTAATTCGTAAGGTAATGGAAGTAATAGAAAAAAAACATCTGGAAAGTCCAATGTGAATTTATTTCAGGAAGATTATGTGCGCATCAGATATTTAGCTTGAGAGAGATCACAGAAAAAGGTTAAGGAGTAAAAAAAGTATGTTGTGCATTTTTTGACCTAGAAAAAGAATTTAATAAGATGGATAGAATCAGTCGATGACATGTAGAGAATGTTGAACAGACTGAATACTAGCATGATAAACATGGGCGTTGAGATTAAAGCAAATAAAATAAAGATTATTGTGTATGAAGGAAGGGTTGACAAAACAGTATGCAACATTGCCTTAGATGAAGAGAGGATAGAGCAAGTTGATTGTAACGTGTATCTTGGAAGTTAATTTACTACTGACGGAAAGATTGACGGAGAGATAGATAGCATATGAACGAGGGTGGGAAGGTTATCGGCAGTGTAGAAGCCATTACCAGAAGTAAATTCGGTACTTGCACCCACTGTGCTGTATGGTAGCGAGACCTGGACCTACTAAGAAAAAGATATGAGCAAAGTTAGCGTGGTTGACATGCAATTCATGCAGAATATATACGGTAAAACGCTAATGGACAAAGCGAGTGATCAGAGAATTGTCAAATAATGTGGTGTAGAGGAAAAACTGTTTGCCAAGTGTGAAAGAACTTTTTTGAGATGGTTTGTCATGTTAAAATAATAAAAGAAGAACGATCGATGAAACAAGTATATTTTGGTGAAGTGAATGGTAGCGTACCCACAGGCAGATCAAAGACATAATGGTGGGAATGTGCGAATGAGACCACAAAGTGAAAAGATGTAAAGAGCTACAGAAACACAACAGCTTGAATAAAAAGGTGTCTAGACGTAAAGAAAACAAAAAGTTTCATGCCAGGACAGGGAAGTGTGAAGAAAAGTATTTTATGAAAATGTGTGAAGAAGAGTATCAGCGAAGTGAGTGACGCCTGAAACGAACGATCTTGGAGACTGATGGGCCTTCGTAGAGAGATTCAAGTGGTGAATTTAATAAGTGTAAAGAGTATGGATCTTACTATACGGACGTGTTTAGAGTAAAGAGTATGGATCCTACTTTGGGATTATTAATCAGTTTACGTATGTTTTGTGTGATCTATGACATATGATGACTTTGTGAAGATCCTCGCCTGGGGTGATTGTTAGAGAAATTGATTAGCGAACTGTGTCAGAGCGGTGTTGAGGAACGAACGTGTTGCTTAAGTAAGCATCGCAAGATGTCTAGACTGATCTAAAATTTATACCTGCCCCTTAATACATCCTTCTATGCTTTTCTTCCTCACTTTTCCCATATGAATTCCTTGATCTCCGGTGGTATAACAAGGCTAGAACTGAATGAGTTACGCTTACTGTTATCGCAGTTTTGTGCATCTTTTAGATAAAATGTAGATTATAATAAAACTATATATCTCGAAAAAATGTATGCGTACTCAAAGATCCTTCTAATTTCCTCAGCGTTTATATTCATATTTATTCCAGAATTTTTATAGAATTTCAGATCAAATGTTTAATATACAATACGTTTCAGTGGAGACTAAATTCTTTGATTAACTTAAAACATTGCACCTTCAATATTTTTTGGAGTTCCTATACATTTTTTAATATTAACGAATCATCCACAATATTCATTTAGGAAACCTGGGTATAAAAATCTTTAATTTCTCTAAATATTTATAACAAAAAAATTTTCCTTTAATCTAGATTTTTTTTCTTTAGCGTACTCAAATAAATTTTTCATAGCAATAAAATAAAAGAGGCTATGCAGAAGATTTTTATTTTGTATGACATTTAATGTAAATTAATTAATACAAAATCAAGTTAAATTAAAAGTTTGCTCCAGTTGGATAGAAAAGTTTGAAACTCCTTAATATTCAAAGAGGGTTCATAGTACAAATCACAAAATTATTTTTGCACGGTATCTGCTACTACCTCCAATAATAATTGTCCTAGTTTTAGTAGAAGTCTCCCTGTTCCTCTATTTGCCAAAAGTTTCATGCTGGAAGTTAGGTACTTTTATCTGCTAAGTTAGTTCCCATGCGCAGAATCCAAGTATATTGCACGAGACTTAATAAAAAAGTAATCCCATTACGATGAACGTCTCTACTAGCCCCTCCCACTCTTATCTGCACTTGTCGTTCCCTATAACATCCTTGCGATGGAGCCACTTTAATTTAACTTAAATCTTGTGAACATTATTTCCATTATCCCAATCTCAAATTTTGTCTATATTTGCATACCTCGACCTTTGTCAAGAGGACAAAACGTCACTTGAAATTTAAATAACGTTTGAACGCCTAGGGATAAAATTGAATTGCGTCGTTGGTAATGGAGTTAATATTTAAAACAATCCCTTTGTAATGAATCGAAGAACATTTAAAAAATCATTTCAGGAAAAGATATTTCAAGGAAAACTTTGGGCCTTGGCCACTTTTAAGAAAAATTTTTAAGTGGGGTTACTCAAGCTGACTTCGTATTATAATAGATATTAAGATAAATTTTTTTATTAAGAAAAGAATAATTTAAAACATCAACTAATGATTTCTTTGCTTGTCCATTTGAATTTTTTATTCCACATTCTGAACAAATGTTGTTTCTATAGGCTTGTCATCACTAGAATGTTTTCAAAATCAAACACCTTTAGAAATTCGATCATTTACAAAACGTTTGATTGCATCAATTTCATTCACGTGCTTGAACTACGGTGGTAGGTTTTACGTTTCGTGATAATTGTAAATAATTCAACACCAATAAACTATGTGTAAGCATTAACAAATTTTTACATAGCTGTGGAAAAAGTGTCCGTTTAGATTAAAAATATAATGTAGAAGTTATCACTTTAATTTGAAATCTTGTGGGAAAGATTTGGGTGTGTCTTGAAGTACTTTTTTTATTTCCGTGTCGTTCTATTTAAAATGGATCTAAATAAAAGTACCAGAATACAAGTGACACAAAAGCACGTAGATGTAAATGACTCTAAATAAGCTCTCTGTCCCAAACCCTTGTACTAGTCGAAGCAGATCCCTCTTTCCTCCCTCAGGAATTCCTGTTTAGATCCTCCCGGTCCATCCCGGTGGAACGCACTCCATTCGCCGTTCCCTATCTTTGCTGGATATTAACGTGGAAAACTCTTTAACATCGATTTCCTCCAACCTCTCGGTTTCTCCAAGCGAGACGGCAATGTCTGTGTTTCACGAAGAACGAAGGACTAATATCCACCGTAGAAATCATTGTCCAGTAAAAGTCAAATGGACTCGCTTACGATTTTACCCTCGGCATTCCAAAACTGGAGACATCAAAAGTATCATAAAGTACACTGAACCCCCGCGTCTCTCTACTGATACTCTTACGTATCTAAAAGTATCTTCTACTAAAGAACTTGTTGAAGAATAAGAAAAAATTTTGCGTAAAGAAAAAAAGAAAATGATTTATATTTTGTTATCATTGTACTGTACAAAAAAATATTTTTATATTAGTGTTTTTTCTCAATTTTATGAGTGATGTCAGCAATAAAAAAGGGCAGGCTAGAGTAGAAACACACACAACCCTTCTTTCATATAGCCTTGACTTACATTTAATAATGTTACCTTGATTTAAAATGATTTTTCATTAAAATTTAAAAAAATATATAGGTAATTTAAAATTAACATCGGAATTCTTGTTCCGCTCTAACTTCATAGTCTTGATGCTTGAAATGTTGTATTTTGCAATTTTGTTGAGTGAATGGTATCCGAAAATACAAAAGTTACTAAAAAGATACACTAAAAGCTACTTTTACTATGACTGATGTAATTTGCAACTATCGTTCATAACTGAAGTGCTTTTCTCCCTGTTTCAAATTTAAGAACTCAATTAGTTTCTCTGGCAATTTCATAGTTATGCGTATTTCAACTTTGTTGGCTTAATTTCTTTGAAAGGTGTTCAGAACTTCCGAAATATTGTTCTAAACAATATAAATTCTTTAAACATTTTATGCAGAAACATTTATTCTTGTCATCTAAATTCGCATCAAACACTTCCACCACAGTTCTTTGACGTATATTTCGAGAATAAAACACTAAATTATATTGTCATAGCAGTATATTGCCATTAACAACATTAAAATAGAAAACTGTCCTTTTATGTAGAATTTCGAAGTTAATTTAAAATGACTCTAATTCGAAGTTTATTCAAATAAATCAAATATATCGAAACAAAAAACAATATTTCTGGTCTTCCCCTTGTGAGACAACTTCATACCTTTATTCTGTAGTGAAAGAATTTTCACTAGGGAATAATAAGGTGACAGGTCTCCGTGCATCCGATTTGGTAGGAGCAACGGCACTGTAAGTGCCAGGCCTGTAATTAATAATTATAATCACTCTATACTTGTTGCGCAAGCGCGACATGTCAGCTTCCCACGCACGACAAACTGCGAGTAAGAGAGCTTTTAAAAATAAATTATGCCCACCAGGTCATGGCGAGTTTGTTTTCTTTTGCAACCGGCAAAAGATTTTCGAGCTGACAACTAACATGAATATGAAAAAGATGTATAATATAATTAATACTTTCATTTAAGTGAATGACCTAACATTGCGAGTACCAAAGAGAGCGTTATAAAAGTGGTGAGTATAGAATTTAATGAAATTGTATGAATATGAAATCTTGCAATTGGAATTACAATCTGTACATACCAGTGGTATGGAAAACGTTATGAAAGTGGTATGATACCACTTTCATAACGTTCTCCTTTGATGACCGCAATCTCATAAAACCCACTTTACTTATGCTAACACTTAACTGAAAGTATTAATTATTATATTTTAAACCTTTTATACACTCATTTTACTTGACAGCCCAAAAAAATTTTGCTGCTTGCGAAAGAAAATAAGCTCGCTGATAAACATACTTTGTTTTCGAAAGCTGTCTCACTCGCACTTTTATGTGTGTGAAAAGAGGACACGTGGCGCTTGCGCACTTAGTGAAGAGTGATTACTACTTATTGGTCTGGTACTTGCGGTGCTGTTGCTCCTGTCAGATTCGAAAAAGTTTTCCTTGGCTGTTCAGTCTCATTATTTTTTCTTGAGAATTCTTATTTTTTTTCTAAAATTTTCTCTATTTCAGACGAATACAATTGGCTATAAGTTTTCGCTCTAACGTGTGTATTTTACGTTCAAAATTATTTCTTTGCATCATCCACTTGAAAGTAAGAACTTCCATACCTCTAAATGATGCGCAAAGTGCTTCAATGCAGCAGTCTGTGGGAGAATAATATTGACACATGCGAATTTCTAAATACATCTATTTATAAGAGAAGGTCTTCTGGTGTTCAGCGCCCGGAGAGTTATAACCGGTCGAAAAAGATTCCTTGAGGTACCCACAACAAAGTTCAACCTATCTTAGCCCCTACCGTTTCGATATTGTTGCACCCCAACTCTGCAAATTTTTGAATTTTAACCATATTTAAGCGGTTTTTCCATGCAGTTAAAGCAAATTTTTTAATGTTCGTTTCTCCTCGTTGCAAAATATTATCTAGTATTGCACTGATAGGTTATTATTTATGTTTTTGAGGATTCTCTACACGATTCCGATGTTACTTTTTGATTATAACATCATCTTGTTGGAGAATTTAACGTCTGAATTGATCAAATTGTAAATTCTACGATAACACAGACGTGCAAATAATGTGGTCACGTCAGTTGTTGGATAGCGGAGGATCATTCCCGAAGTAATTTTTTGCATAGAATCCGAATCCGAGGTCAAAATTGGCCTGTCACGTCAGGATTTTGATATATTTACGGTTATGCACCCAAAAAATGTCGTTGCTGGCTACTTTTGAGGTTATATACAGAATTCACAACATTTGCTTGGTCTTTCTCTTCAGTTACTTTATCTTTTGCAAGTACTAATCTTACTATTTAATTTAAGAGTTGCAAAGTAGAATTACGATAAAGTTATGCTAATTTTAAGATACGAGATATTCTTAATATGGTAATTCAAAATTGCGAATAAAAATTTGCAAATAATCATACACAATAATGAAAAATGTTTTTAGTTTATATTGATATATCAATATTACATAGTGGTTTATATTTATATAACAGTTTATATTAATTATCTTATTGATACCAAATCAAATCTTTGTAACTATTTAGATTAAACAGTATTC
>CAKNWW010318327.1:1705-11885 GCA_932074435.1 Andricus kollari | reverse complement strand
TATATAACTCAATCATATTATGTTATGTCTTACTCTTTAAAATTAGAGAAAGAAATAAGGAAAAAACAAATGAACTAAGAAACACATAAACCAGAAGTAAATGAATGAAGTATTTCTTAATTGATTTGTTTTCTTTTCATTTGTTTCGTTGCGTCGTCACTTCTGCCACTAGGGGGCTACATCACGAAGCAGGTTTGTATATATAGTGGTAAAAATAATTTAATTTCTAAATACAGCGATCATGATTGAGTTCACAAAGAGGGAAATTGTACAACAGATTTTTAAGTCAGGAAATATTGACATAACCGTTCAGTACATTTTAGCTAAATTAGGTATTGATGTGAACAGTGTCTGCCAAGAAGAACTGAGTCGCCTTAAAATTTCTTTAAGAACTCTCCATTGCAAATACAAGGAAAAATTCAATGCTGCAAAAGGAATGAAAGAAATGTTTGAATTAAAAAATGTAGAGCGGTTGAATTCAGAATTTAAGGTCGACTTAAATAAATTATTAGTAAAAGGAAACGTCGATAATGCTTCACATCCTGGTCGTCCAAGCGTCAAATTTCATGATAAGCGCGATCGTTCGAAAAGACTAGAAATTGCAAAAATGAGAGCTGAGTTTCAGCATGATCCACAGAAAATGATTATGGCTTGTGGTTATGCCGCTAGGCGCTCTGAAAAAACTGATCTAAGTGCAGTTCTTGTAAAGGTGATTGAAAGTCTGGAACAGCCACGGAAAATTCGAAAATTGTTGGAGACACCACAAATACAAAAAAAGAATGCTGAAGATATTTTAGAATTCTTACTAGACAGTTCTAGGTCCAAGAGTGTCTACACGAATATGCGCTTACAGTCGAAGATATCTGGAGCAGACATTTGGCCACCATATAATAATGTCAGGAAAATCAAATCCGAATGCAGGACGCCAAAAGATTCAATTGCAATAAATTAAACCGTAGCAGAGGTGAGTCTTCAGTTGCCGTTCAATCATACAGTAAAGAGAATAATTGAAGTTCAAGCAGAAGTCGGTCATTCTGGATTTAAGCAAATCTATCATTCTGTTTCTGAAGATGTAGAAACGGAAGATGAAACTTTATTCTCTAATACCCTTATTCCACTGCGATTATCAACTTCAAATAATGTCATACTTTGGAATAACATGTCGTCTCAGTCGGCAAGGTTCTGTCGTACTCTTAAACTACAATTTTCAAAAGAATCAAAAGAATTAATTTTGGAAGAAAAAAGCAATGTTAAAAATCAAATCGATAAGCTTCAAGTTTTCAAAGTATCACTAGACGCAGACCATCATATCTTAGTTCACTTTTCCTTACATTTGACGTTACAGTTGTGCGATTTTTCATGCAACACCAAAGACATTTAAAGATCTTTCCAATAAAGTGAAAGATATCTTTCTACCAGATACAAAATCGCTTCAGTACGGGATTAGTCCTCTTCATGCATGGATTCGAATTTTAGAGTGCTGTTTACACATTGCGTACAGACTAGACGTGAAGGTCTGGCAAATGAGAACTAAAATGTAGAAAAGTTCATTAAAAACACGAAAGACGCAAATCCAGGAGACACTTCGGAACAAATTTGGGCTGAAAGTGGATATGCCGAAATCTGGCGGTTCTGGAACAACCAACGGTGGTAATACAGCACGTAGAGCCTTCGGAAATCCTAAACTCTTCGCTGAATGTTTAGGACTTAATTGTCAGATGGTTCGAAATTTTCAGACTATTCTAATTACACTTTCCTCGCACTTTCCCATCGATTCTAAAAAATCGACCATTCACGCTTTACAAAATCCTAATCCACGGTTCTGAAATCATCAGCACAAGTGTACTCCCAGTAGGTATGCTTGGAGAGGAAGCATCTGAAGCCCGAAATAAGCATTACAAAAATTTTAGGCAATCTCGTAGCAGAAAGCACAATCGCACGGTAACTCTAGAAGACGTTTTTTACAGAGTTATGGATACATTAGATCCTAAAATATCCACCAAGAATCTTTGGTGGCGCCTTCAACACAAAAAGCATTGTCAATCCCTAAAGAGGTGATTAACTTACTTTTAACTCTTGAAACAGACACAATGTGCACCTCAGATGATGATCAAAATAATGAGGAAGAGTCTGACGTGATGGTTATTCCTGAAACTTTAGCTCAGTTAGATGAAATATAATTATCAGATGACGAAGAGCATTTCCATTACTGAGAGCTTAAAGGTATTGCTTTAAGAATACCTGCATTCATGATCTTGTTTCTGAATATATTTATTTGTTTGTAAAAGGCGAGGCGACTCACTTCATAAAGCACCCCGATTTTACTTATTATATGCATTGAACATATATTTATTTGTTTGTGAGAGGCGAGGCGACTCACTTCAGAAAGCACCCCGATTTTAGATCCTAAGTGCTTTTTTATGTTTTTATTTGTTCGTTAATTTCATTTGTTACATGTGGGGCCTTAAATCGCACTGTCACCTCCTCGTATCGTGGTAGGCCCTGGAAACTACCACTTGTGTAGGCTAATTACAGGTGATGAATTATTGTTGGCATTGTGAACTGATTAACTAAATGTACGTCTAGAATAGGTTAGAAATCAGAGCTTTAAAATTATGGCCACCAATTTGGATCGGGCATTTAAATATTCCCAACTTTAACATAAAATTCAAAATCAGCGACACCAAAACCCCCCTTTTACCAAGTTTCATAGATATATACAAAATTTGTTAAAATTTCGGCAGCCATTTTGGGTCCTCCATTTTGAATTTATCATTTTAGACATAAAATTCAAGTTCAGTGACCCCAAAAGCCCCCTTTTACCAAGTTTCATAGACATAAAAGAAATTTGTTTAAAATTTCGGCGCCATTTTGGGTCTCCTGGTCCACTCAGCGTCAGGAGGGTTCTAACCGGCCAAAAAAGATTACTTGAAGTACCCACAGTAAAGTTTAACCCATCCTAGCCCCTACCTTTTCCATGTTTTTCCACTCCAACTCTGCAAATTTTTGACTTTTAACCATTTTTTATGAGATTTTTCACGTGCAGTTAAAGCATTTTTTTTAACGTTCGTTTCTCCTCGTTGCAAAATCTTATCTATTATTGCACTGATATGTAGTTTTGTCTTAAGACTTTGAGCAAATAGATATGTGGTATGAAAAGAAACGTTTGGTTGTAGCCAATGTGTGGCATATGCACGTTTCTTTAATGTTTACGTACTTGCGTCATGGCAACAGTGTCAATGGGGACTAGATGTTTACCGCCCCGTGAATCTTATACAACACCATTTTTGTCCTTCCGTACGGATTTTATTTTGGTCATAGTGACAACTTACCTTATATACTATTATAGCTGTATATGTAAGGCATTTATAAAGTATTGAAAGACACGCTATCGGTCGTAATTTAGATGGATTTTGAGCATTTGGCTTTTTAGGCAACATATACGTAGTAAACCCGTCACGTACTTGTTATAGCTTGCTCTTTCTTACTCTAGTTGGAACCAAGCAGCACCTAAATTACTTCTGTTCTTTTTTTTCTTGAAACGACCGATCAGTAATTAATCATGTCTTCCAATCAAGGGACTTCGGTGTGTTGCTGGTTATTTTGCTTTACATTGAGTTTAGAGTGAAATACTCTTTCATATGCCTGAAACAACATCAAATATCTGGCGTTAGGTGTCTGTAACCGCATCGAATATTGCTGTTTTCCTTTGTTGAATCAATCGACCTAATATGTTCCTTACTTTGCTGACATTCATACGCAACTTAATTTTCAATAGTGGATCTCGTTTTCTGCCTGAGGCAAAGGCTGCCTTTGTAGGCCTGGTTCGGCGACCCAAGGGGCTAACGGCTGCTATAGCTGCACAATACACAACATTTTGCACCCCTAACGCTGTTAGTGTTGTGCTAAAATGTATAAGTAAAACCGTGTTGTTCAGGTAGTGCGCAACTAAGTCCCGTTGTTTTGTTTATACCAATGCAAATTTATTGTAAAACAATAATTACAAATTATTGTTCGAAGTATTGCCCATCGTTAGCTACAAGTTTTCCCCATCTTTCTGGTATAGTTTGAATACCGTTTTGGTAAAAGTGTTCATTTTTTGAAGCTATCCACGAATCAGGCAAGTTTTGGATGTCTTCATATAAGCGGAGCTGCTGACCAACCAGACCATGTGCCATCGACCGGAACAAGTAACAATCGGACGGCGCAATATCTGATGAATACAGCGGGTGGGGTAGCACTTCCCATTTTAGCGTTTTCAGGTAGGTTTTAACGGGTTTGGCAACGTAAGGCCGAGCGCTGTCATGCTGTAGAATCACTTTTTCGTGCCTCTGCTCGTATTGTGGCCGTTCTTTGCGCAGCGCTCGGCTCAATCGTATCAATTGAAGTCGATAACGTTCCCCAGTGATGGTTTCATTCGTTTCTAACTGCTCATAATAAACAACACCGACCTGGTTCCACCAAATATACAGCATAACCTTCGCAGCGTGAATATTCAGCCGAGCCGACGACGTAGACGCATGGCCGGGCAGTCCCCATGACTGTCTTCTCTTTGAGTTGCTCACGAGCGAAAAACAACGCTCAACGTCCCTTGGCTTCAAATCATAAGGAACCCAAGTTCCTGGTTTTTGGTTCATTCCGAACGCATGCAATCGCTTGGAAATGGCTTGGCGAGCTCTTCTTGCATTTGGCACGGATCCACATCGAGCAATGCGCCTAATTCAGCGTCTTCCAAGGTTTTTGGCTTTCTTTTTGGCATCTTCTCAAACTTCTTGCAGCTCTCGATGCGCTTCAGCCGCCATTTTATTCGAATGAAACAAGAAAATCAACACTTCCCGCAAATGACGATTACAAAAAATCAGACATTTTCACACAACCAAAAGTATGACGCCAAAACGAAGGTCACTAATGTGTTACAACGGTTTGTTTACCGTATGTCTAAGCTTGAATTAAAGTGTTTTGGATATGTCCAAATCGACCCGCACTTAGTGCTGGAGCCATCTTTTGACAAACAGCGGGAACTTAGTTGCGCACCAATATTAGTGCAGGTAGATCCGTTGGCATGTACATCTTGGGCAGAGAATGCCTTTGTGTTGTTTCTACATGTCTGGACTTTAGTAAAGCACGACCAAAATTACTTTTAAGGTGCTGTAGTTTTTCTGGATTTTCTCTGCTTATATCAACGCATACGTTACTGTTCGGGTGTGGTTCTAATTTATCCGGTACTTAATTTTTATTATCCCCAGCACGCATAACTTCAGCTTCAATCAAGCCTTTGTTATCCACACCTACCAGAGGGAGCTCATCAATTATTTCATAGAGAATATTATGACATACATCTATTATTATATTACTATAATGGTTATTATAACCATTTCCCATAAAAAAGTGTATATAAATAACAATTGTTGTCCAAAGTCAATCAATGGTGACAAGATATTATTTTTTAGAAAAAATGAAATGATTCCGCAGTAAAGAAATGACAAAATGAATTACAAAAATATGTATCTTCAAAGTACAGGATTATTCCAGCAAAATCATCGTTTAAAAATCTTGTGCTTCGCTCATCGCAAAATCTGATAAATTGATTCTAAAAATTTGTTTAAATCATCAAGTTAAGAGCACATGATACTTTTTCATCTGGACTAAGGACACGCATAAATGTTACGTGATTATTCAGTAATAATAAAAAAGGTTTGCTGTGGAATGTCTGCCAAAAATATATGATTGGATTTTATAAATATATAATGGAGCTCCCTGCTTATGGGTCTGAGATTACATTTGATAACAGACAAATCTCGTATTTGTTTTGCCGAAATTTCAATTTTACGTGTACATATTTTTTTATGATTACTGAGCAATCACGCAATATTGATTCATATCCTTGAGAGCCATCGGTGCTTTTCTGGGGCCCGTGAGCTGCGAGTTTAATCGATTATCTATAGGTCCGCGTAAGCTGATTCGAGATCTTGAGCCTCAAAAAGTTTTATTGTGTATAATACTGCACAGCTTAAAGTACTGTAGGTTTCATGGATTTTTCGAGATTTAAAATGATACCAAAGGATTTTAACGGATTGTTTAGAAAAGCCTAGAATTTGTAATAGAAAGAAATAATATCTATGAAAGTTAATTTTCAGACAATAATGTTTTTATTCGTGAATGTTACATAATTTTTATATTAAAATTTTTCTTTAAACAAATATATTGATTTTATTCTGGCTCGACACTGGTAACAATGAATATTTCCTCTTACCATAAATTAAAGAAAAAATATATGCTTGTAATATCTAGTTCTTAACAACTAGTTTTTCACGGAAGCCACATAGGACGAGGACCACGGAAATATTCGAACCCTCCCACATAACGATTGTTATTTTCATCTGGCATTCGTACCATAACACGTATGGGATTATCGATTTCGTGAAGTCGATTATGAGGCTGAAGAAGTGCTACTAAAATAATGCCACTTTCGGGTACTATAAAACAGCGATATTCTCCAGGAATTTCATAATTAATATTAAGATCTTGTCGGAGAGGTAGGACAATTGAAGTTAAAGCGTCGTGATTAGACATTGTTACAAAAACACGCTCTCGTGCATCATTTCCTATATGTACATTATTAGCCCAGCGTGGAATTCTACGGTTTTGATAATACAAACGTCCATGATAAATTTCACCATCTTTCTTTTGTAAATATATCCAGGCTGGGGGAGTTTTAGGAAAAGTCAGTGGTAAAGGTAAATTGTCTCCCTGTCCTGTCTCCATTGCACCTAATTTTTCAAGGAAAAATGAGATTTTTGAAGTTTTTGTACACAATGTATAAATAGCTCTTTGTAATTATATGAGAGAATATATTTAGCAAAACTTTATGAAAATTACAGCGAGCAGTTGGTTAATAATTTGTTTCACGTTTTTTCGAAAATATCCGTGCCCGTATGATGGGTTGTAACTAATTGGAAGAAAAAAAATCATTTACCTTACTTGTTTCAAATTTTTCCATACAAATTTGAAACGCGGGGTACCAGTTACAAGATATAATAAATAAATGTAGTAAAGTTAGTTATTATATAACAATATGAAACAAGTAAGACAAAAGGACTATTTTCCTTTAAAATAAGTTTAAAAATTTGCATTAAAATATTTATCACACTCACTTGTAAAATAATGAAAAATAATGCAGGTACAGAGCAGGTAGATGATCTTCATTCTTTTCAGATAAAGAGAATGATCAAAAACTGAAATATTGACTATTCTTTAATGATTTCGGTTACAGAGTACCTGTTCAATGAATACACTTTTCTTCTCGAGTCTCTTAAAGTAATGCCAAATAAATTAAACCGCAGCTAATTGTCTCGCTGATTTATTCGACGAATCGCGAAAATCTCGCACACTTGATAGGCGAATTTGGAAAGGGGAAGGGGGCCTTTCGTCACGCCAGGTCTGTTCGTCGATAAAGGCGTAAATGAATTTATATATCTTCACTGAGAAATTAATTTTTTTTCTACTATTAAATTAGAAAATGTTTTGACTTATGAATATAGATAAGAATTTTAGATTCAGAGAGATTATAAAGTATCTTTTGCGTAAGAAAAAAAAAATAAAAATAAAATTAACTCCATTAGACACTTCCGTTTATAATTATTCAAGACCTTCTGACGCATCCTTTTATTTGTGGATCCGATGGAGATAACATTCACGTTTAACAATCACCTGTTCTTAACAAACTTTCGAGCCTATAGAATAAAAACATAATTTGTGATTCTTGAAGGCTTACTATTAGCCAAATATTCCTAAATTTTAAACAGTTGCATTTACATTCAATAAATTTAAATTAAGTTCTTGATACCATCTGGTCCTGCAGATGTGAAGTTCTTCGTGCCTCTAAGTGCTTTCTTTACGTCTTCGGCAGTGATTGACGGACATTCCTCCCAAGATGTTATGAGGTTATCGCAAAGGTCCTTGAAGCGGATAATATGTTCAGTGAGGGACCTGGTAAACCTTTTTTCGAAAAGTCTCTAGCTCGTCGGGCTTTGGTGGATTTTTGACAAAAACAAAAAAATTGCTGAAGAAACGCGGTAGGTCAGCGGGAAAATGTTAATTTTCCCTGACCCACGCCTCCCTATGCTGTATTATCCTCCTTGCGTCAAATAACACCCGTATTTGGTCAACGAAGTGCTATTCGATTGTCAGCAGCTTTGACGTGTTCAGTAATGGCCTCCCAGATGTTATGTAGTAAATAACACTAATATGTACTGCCCATTCAATATTCTTGTTTATTTGATGCAAGCTTCTTTTGATCTCTTGATCCATCGCACCATAAACTGAACAATTGCTGGTCCGGAGGCTGGACTCTTGCGACATATCATCACGAAGGTAGGCATATTTTCCGGCAGATCTTGGGGCTTTGGAGGAGCCTGGATGTTAACGTTTCTTCTTTTCCTAAAATCTCTATCATCAATCGGGCGTCGGCTGCTTTCCGCGGTTGGTCTGAATGTTGCTTCCTTCTCTTCGTCTGCGACTTGTGCATGTAGCGGTTGGAAAGAAGCTCTTCGTTTATGTCCACTTCCAGAGGTAGACAGCTTGATTTTACAAAGATTATTTCAAAACGTGCTGAAGCCCTTGTCTTACTCTTCAAAATACTTTTGTTTTGTGAAACAAAATGTAGTTAAACTAACAAAAACTCGATTCTTTTTCTATAGGCCAGATTTTGTTGAATGATTTTGATGGGGCAGCTAATAGTTGCTTGTGATACAAGTACGCAAAATAGGTGATTGTGCGCTAGTGTGAATTTTGGAGCACAAACCGGAGGCTCGAAGCATGGGTCGGTGGTTAGTGCATGGGCGAAGCGAGTGCGAAAATGTAGACGAATGCTTCGAGCCGCAGGCGAATAATGCAGTAACAAGAATTAGCAATCACCTAGGGTAATTGTCCCAATTACTGCGGGTGTACCTATTACTGGGTTTTTTCGCCTAATCAGAATAAGCTGTGTACAAATATTTTTTTTTACACCAAAAGCCAACATTTCGCTAAATTAGTTATATAGATGAGATGGCTCGAATTTGATATAGGGCTCTAATTTGAGCCACCTCGATTTCTAGAAAACTGAAACATGTACTAGGTTGGTAACAATGGGAACTGAACGTTCTTCAGAGCAGTGAAAAATAGTGACAGTTTCACTGTTTCATTCACTTCACAAAAAGTGTGAGACAGAAAAATAAAAAATCGAATATCCTGAGTTCATTCCAGGTAAGTCTTAAATGTCTATTCATTATTTCGGGAATGTAGTTTTTTCAATAAATTTTGTATGTAGCAGTGAAGTAGGGTAATAGAATAGTATTACTCGGTATATATGAAGATGCTTCTGTTTAGGGGGTATGCTTTTTAAACATGAACAATTTGTACCGAGTGGCTCTAATCTGATATATTATGGATTCGGACCGAAAAATCACAGTTCGACATTATTCAGCTTCTTGAATGTTAAAAAAATGGGTTCATGTATTCATGCACGTACTTGCGTGTATGTCTCTGCTTGTTTAGAGTGGATTTATGCGATAATAACAATGACGAGTGTAGTGTATGTATACTAACACTTACTGTACAATTCGTCTTTTTTGCAGTATTTCAGAATGTCAAATACCAGATTCGATTATCATTTTTCATTTTCATATCGGAAACTTGCTTATTTTTCATGTATTTCGATGTTTTTATAGGTATATCAAATTAGAACCACCGCTTTTCGAAAAACTCGTTTTTTGGAAAATCTTTATTTAAAAAAGACTTGTTGATGGTATGAAAAACAATCGGAACATCCGATAGATTATTAAATAACCATTCAGATGACCTATTGTTGGTCGAATTGCGGTTCATGGAGTCCCGGCAATCCATCGAAAAGGAGTTGGTGTATCAAATTCGAGCCATTTCCTCTACTCTTAATAAATATTAAAAAAAAAACATTTATTAAACATGAAAAATCCACTATTTTGCTTCTATTTCAGTTACCGGAGTACTGTTCTTTAATCAACTTTAGATTTATTGCATAAGGTTGTACGCAGTGGAGAAATGATTTTCTTTGAATGAGAACACCTGTTTGAATCGAATCAACATTTAAAAAAATGTTAACTGGTTTATTAATGAAAAAATCAAGCCCGAAGCAATAGGTACACATTTATCATGGGGGCGC
>CAKNWW010318302.1:1810-12838 GCA_932074435.1 Andricus kollari | reverse complement strand
TTTATATGAACACATTGTATTTTCTCTGATTTTCCGCTTATTTAAACTTTATAATTCTTTTTCTATTATTTTTATAACATTTTTTAGAAACTTTAATAAATTTGACTGATGAGGGCTCCAATCTTGGCCGAAACGTCTCATTATACAGTATTATTTGGAAAATACTTATTGTCTCTTTATTCTATTGACCTTATAAAAAGTGACTCATTGGATACATTTTAAAATAATCTATTATAACGGACAATAATAATTACTAAATCTATCTCCTGTTTGCCGTATAAATATGCGTGCTAAAACGAGGGGCCAACTCCAAAAACACAGTTGTTCTTTTATACGACCAACGCAAGAGTGGTCTAATGTAGTCGACCAGGATCTTCGTCTCAGATGAAAATTCTACCAAAAAATGTATCTTGAAAATTGTTGATATATGTATGCGTCCAAAATTAAAGACCGATTTAGTCCTAACACTCCAATGGTGGCGCCCCTTATAGTGACATACTTGGTGGCGTTGGATCTCTAAGATCCATGAGTGCGAATCAATGATACTGAAGGAATTATCTGGCTTTACTGTAAAAATTTATCTGGGGAGATGATATGAGCGATAAACCTTATTGTTCAAAAACCCTTTATTAAAATATATACTTAAATAAACTTTTACAATATTGTACATAATATTGCTTTTCGGCACTTGAGCAGCCTTTTACTGTTCATCACTTTCTCCAAACTACATAAGACAAAATCAAACAAGGTCACATGCTGTAGCATACACGAAAAAAATGTTAAGGAACACGTGACACACATGCATGCATGTAGTACATCGCGAGATAGGATGATAGGAGGGGGTGAGGCGCTTCCTGCCATGCAGATAGGCGCTTTTTTAAAAAATACTATCGTATGGATCTCTCAGATCCAGCGCCACCATTGAAGTGCTAATTAGATGATTACTCATTACAATTAGTCATTTTATCGTTTAACTTATGTTTCAAAAATAATGTGGGTATTTTTTCTTCAAGGAATTAAGCACGCAAGACTTTATTTTGACGACTGATTAGAATTATTGTTGCTGGTTACGAAAACTTGTCGATTTCTGAAAAAATGGACGTTACTTATGATGGTATGATTGGAATTGATGTTTCAAAAGTATTCTAGGTAGTTTTTCAAACAGCGAAGACAATAAACAAAATTTTATTTTGTCGGCAAACTTGCACAAGGGAAATTTTTATGACATTTTTATGACAGTAGAAAATTATTTGCAATTCTTATGATTTTTAGAAAATAATGCAAGTAGATAGGCTAAGCTTGTTCCAGATACGGATGCCCTTACCGGCATTTCCGGACATATAGAAATTAAATCTTTATGCCGATAGCAATCAAGAAAACGTTAGGCATACGATTGGCAGGCTATGTTTTGATGAACGCATGGATTGTTTAGAAATTCCATAACTATGCGTCCCTCGTCTGACATTATTTCTTAGACATTTTTACATTCTCGTCAGGGAAGGTATTGTGACGGAGTCAAGACAAGATTCAACTTTTTAAAAAGGAGTCACGCTGACGCGAAGTCACAGCAACGTTTCTTTATTCTGAATAGTAATTAGGGTAAACTAGCACTGATACGCTGGGCCAAAGCGCTACAATATATAGCCCTTTGATCTTATCTAAAGGCGTGGGCGCATGCCACTGTTAAACCCCTCTTGTCAGGCAGAATTTAGTCCCTAAACCCTTCTAATGAACGGTAACATTTTTATTTTTCATATGCAGAGGTGTTTCTTCTAGTGGAGGAATGTTAGAGTAAATAACAGTTGGCGCAGGTGCATTATGCATATTGGTCTTAACGCAGAATACACAAATCTTTTTTGTGATACATTTTGATATCATTTCCCAGAATCCGCATTTATGAAGTGTATATAGCGTAATTAATATTATACTAGCATATCCTAGGTATCTTAAGCATTCGAAAGCTTTCTGTGACTAAACTCAGCCTCATTTTTTTAAGTACATCGACGTTTGCTTCTCTAGATAGAGTAATTAAATGGTCCTCTAGTAAGTCTAATACATTTTTATCGTAAGGTGCATTATATGTTTTATTGTTTATAAAACATTTTTTATACTCTAAGTTTCTTTCTAAATACAATTGTACATTATCTGTCAGAATTGTACAGGCTGGTCCGTGAACTAGAGTGTAATCTGGTTGGTTTTGATGGCAAATGTTGTATTGGGCTAACTCTTTACATTTATTTACTGTGTCTTTGTCAGTACGTACGTATCCAGTTTTAGTTTGGAATATAAACTCGTGTTCTGGGAGGATGGCAAGGTGGGTATTTTGTACTTTTTGTGGAATAGGGATTACATGGTTCATAATGTACTCTTCTTTTTCTAATATAGGTATCTTGATGACATATACAAGGGATTTTTTGACAATAGCTTCGTTGACCTCGCTGATATCGATAATATGCTGATAACTCTCGGGATTGGGATCGAGGTGATACCTAGTTCTATGCACTGTCTCGAATCCTCGAATGGTGTCCGTTAGCATTTGAGGTGTTAATATCTGAGGATGCATAATTCCATGTTTTCCGTTATTTATTGCTGTTAATAATATGTTAATATCCTCTGTTAATTCTTCTATCAAAATTTTGCAAGTTAGAATTTTTGTTGTAACGAATAAATTCTACGTATTGTTGTTGAGGCTTCTTCTGATCTGTTCGGCGTTGATAAGTTCTTGTTTTAATTGTGTTTTTAACTCACCGTAATTAATCGAGGAAGAGTCCAATAATACTTTTAATATTTTGGTATGGTTTTGTAAGGCTTGAGCCATATATTTATCATTCGAGTATAACAAAGTTTTAGCAATATGCCCAATAGCATTAATTAACCCTCTTTTGTCTCGTTTGTTACCCATCATTTGGTTGAGTAGTTGGAGTTTGCTTTTCGCCCTTTCGTACCTTTCCCAAGTTAGTTAGTTAAACAATATTATGTAGTTATTGTTATCTAGCTTTTCTATTATAGTTGCGGGTCCTTTCCAACTTGCAGAGAGCTTGTTGGTCGCATTGTGATTGGTAAACTTTATCAGATCTCCCGGTTCATATATGGATTGTGGTAAGACTATCTTCTCTTCACCTGTCGAGCAAATCTTGATATTTTAAATTGGTAGTGGTGGCTAAAGTTGACCGCAAATTAGCATTTGTTCTGCCAAAAGTGGCTTAAAACGGACTTCTTCCAATTCCGTCTTGCTTAGTGGTGTGGTAAGCGAGGGTAATTATTTTTATTACTTGGTCCCACTCGGTTCGTGTGTGCCCAGAGTGAATCATTTCTAAGCTCCCGTTACTCTGAGGGTGATAACTTGTTATTTCACGTGCTTTATTCTGAACAGGTTCTCGAAATTCTGAACTAGTTCGGAAAAAAAGTTTGCTCCCTGGTCTGTTAAGATTTCGGGGCTCCGAATATATAAATGAAATGATCGAAGAGTCCTTGGATGATGGATTCGGACTTGGCCCGAAAATGTCCATTGACACTTTTTCATTCGGATTAACAGGTGTGTCCGGTATAATAGCTTCGGCCTGCCTCTTGATTCGCGTGGTTTTTTGAAGTTGCTATATGGGGCACTTCTTCACGTAGCTGGAAATATCATTTTCCATGTTTTTCCATTCTCCCAGCTGTTTCGCTTTATCTATAGTTTTATTTTCGCCAAAGTCTTGGTTAAAAATACAGCCATGCGCTTTCTTTAATATTTCCTGTTTCTCCAGTTGAGTCAGTTTGCTTAGAGGTGAGAAGCAGTAGTAAATATTTAAGTAATTTTCATATTTTCGGCTAAAGAAGTGGATGAATTGTTCAATTTTAATTTTCTGCAAAGGTGTTATGGTGGGATCCATAATGTATAAGCTGGCTATAGTCAATTTTCGATTCCTAAAGTCCGCTACTATCTCGTTAATTCTTGTGAGCCACGTTCTAAATTCTGATTGTTTGACGGTCGTTCCTGAATTTTCTTTCACAGTTTTTCTCCTGCGTTCGGTTTTTTCCAGGAATTGTTATCGCATCTTTCCTAGAGCAAATTCTGGAATTACTCGTACAACTCTTTATCGTATTTGGGGAGGTTCTTTCGCGTTGGTATTGGGGGCATTCCTTCTCTTTGCGCTTTTTTATAATTCGCTGTTAGCACCTCCTCACCGATTATCTTCGGTTTCTGTTTTTCTTTCACGGGTTGCTTCTCGACGTTTATCTGATTTTGGGGTGGACCTACTCCAGGTGTCTCGTTTCAAGATGGTGCAGTTTGATCGTTGTTTAACTTTGATCGTTTGCCACAATCCTGCAAACGCCTACCTCCTGAGGCAAATAGATTTGACTAAAATGAATGCAAAATCGGAAACCGGGGATTGAATTCTACTTATTTCCAGTGTCAAAATCACTTTCGAACAAAATCACAGCTGCTCGAGTTCGCTAGATATAAGACTTTAATCTGTTGCGCGCAACATGTTTGACGGATTTGGCAGATTTTCTTTAAAAATATTAGTTACAGCAAGAAATATTTCAAATAAAAGTGGTTTACTTTTATGAAAGCAATAATCACTGGTTTACAAAAAGAAAGAGGTGATGACTATTTGACAAGACCACTTTATCCTTATGTATTTTGACGCATTGAATATGAATCCGAGGTCCACTTACCTCCACCGCTTCAGGTTCAAGGCCATTTCAAGGTTAAATACAGGAAAAGCCATGCAATAAGCTTAAAAACCCGTTTACAGATTTTTCTCGGGTCGCTAAATCAAAATCCGAGGTCCATTCACCTCCACTGCTTCAGGTTCAAGGTCATTTCAAGGTCAAATATAGGAAAAGCCATGCAATAAACTTAAAAAAACCTTTTACATATGTACAGCGACACATCTTTTGGATTCGATTTGCTAAACTCAGAGTACCCCGCACATTTCACATTAAAATCCGGCCCCTAACAAATTGGCTGAAAATGCAATATAGCATAGCTCAAAGCCTCCTGATAAAAAAATCCTAATGGGTAACAGTCCGAAAAATCAAAAGTTTTCGAGATAGGTTGGGTTGAACGCGAAAAATATAACCACAAGCGAATGTAATGTATAGCTTGAAACTTGAAGATGAGGTGCAGATTTTTCAATAAAATGTGACAATATGCGCGACCGTCTTATGTTTCATAACTGCATACAATTCAGAAACAAATGACATTGCGAGTGGTCGTCTTATGTTTCATAACTACGCGAAACTCAGAAACAAATGATAATCTGAGTGAGCGTCTTATGTTTTAGAACTGCATGAAATTGAGAAACAAATGATAATGTGAGTGATCGTTTTCTATTTTAGAATCGCATAGATCGATAGAATCGCGTTCAACCCTAACTATCTAGAAAACTTTTGATTCGTTGGGCTGGTATCCATTAGGATTTTTTGATCAGGAGGCTTTGAACTATATTATATTGCGATTTTAGCCAACTTGACCGGGGTAGGATTTTAATGTAAAGTGTGCTGGGTCCTTTTTGAGAAGAATAAAATTGAGAAAGTTCTTTTAAGAAAATCATATCTCCCTACTCTCGGAGCTCTCGGCCCTTTTCAGGGCCACTTTTTTCCTTCGAAATTCCCATTCCGTCAGAAATTTCGTTGTCATACTATCGCAATTCGAATTGGTTCAAATTCAATCCCACGAATTTTTTCGGGACCTCCATGCAATATTATACATGAAAATCTTATTTAGTTGATATTACCATGGATAAATGCTCAAAAAGTATGGACCGCTTTTGTGTTATGTGTAGGAAATATAATGTCAGCTGGAACTTAATAAATTTTTCAGAAAAGATTCAAAAAGCGTACACGGAGTGCTTTAGTATCGCTCAAGGCCTTGCAAACAATTCCTGGGTCCCAAAAGTCATTTGCCGAACTTGTAACGCGCGTTTGAGACGTTGGAAATGTGGGACCCTAAAAATAAGTTTCTCTTCATCTATGATCTGGCGTGAACCTCAAAATCACGATCGTGATTGCTACTTTTGTTCCAACGATAAATTAGGTTTGAATTCCAAAAACAGCAAGTTTCTGGTTTTCATAATAACTTCGTCCGTCACGATGCCAGTATTAGTTGATGATGACCCTGATTCACCCATGGATGTTGAGGCAATGCCAGTTGATAATAGCGATAGAAACGTATCAGAATCATCCAGTGACGCGGACGAAGATGACAAAGATGAACAAGAGGATGACAAAGAAGATGACTGTGACCATCACTACAACGATGCTGGTATAAAGGGTTACTCCGGAACACCTTCGAGGTTCAATCAGTGTGAACTCAACGACTTAGTGAGAGATTTGGGTTATCTAAGGAACAATCAGAATTGTTAGCCAGCCGGTTGCAGGAGAACGATCCCTAGCCAGAGGAACAAAGGTGACATACTATAGAAATAGGGATAACCCGTTTCGAAAATACTTCTGCCAAGATGATTCATTGGTATACAGCAATGATATAGACGGGCTCTTTAGCGAATTTGGAGTGGGAAATGATCCTAAAGAATGGCGGTTATTTACCGATTCTTTGAAAAGGAGCCTCAAAGCTGTTCTAGTGAACAACAGGAATAAGCTAGCTTCTATTCCAATAGCGCAGTCTACAACATTGGATGAAAATTATGTGAACATGGATAATTTGCTTCGTAAAATAAATTACGAGACATACCAATGAAAAGTTTGCACGGATTTTAAAGTCGTAACCATCTTTCTGGGAGAACAAAGTCGTTTTACGAACCACCCTTGTTATCTATGTGAATGGGACAGTAGAGATCGAAATGCCCACTATAAAAGAAAGGTGTGACCATCGAGGAACGGAGAAAGTCTATCTTTTGAATATCTATTCGTGAAGTTCCCAAAGCTGTCAGTAGCAAAAATTAAAGAAGGAGTTTTTGATGGCCCACAAATAAGAGAATTGATCAAGGATACAGAATTCCCCAAAAAGATGTCGAGTAAAAAAAAAAAGCATGGCAAAGTTTTGTCGATGTTTGTAAGAAATTTCCTGGTAGCAACAAAGATCCAAATTGAAAGAATATTCTGCGCGACTTAATCGTGAACTTTGGAGCTACTGGATGTTTAATGAGCCTGAAGCTCCACTTTTTGGATTCCCATTCAGAGAATTTTCCAGAAAATCTGGGGAATTATAGTAAAGAACAAGGAGAAAGATTCCACCCCGACATAAAGGAAATGGAAAGGCGTTATCAGGGACTTTGGGATGTTCACATGATGTCAGATTACTGCCGGAATCTGATGAGGGATACTTTAGTCACACACAAAAGGAAGGCGCTGAGAAAAACATTCGAAGAAGGATGCAGACCCATAAAAAATGCGCGCCAACATTGAAGAGTGCAGGTTCCACAGAGTGAGAGGCAAGGGGACTCACTTTAAACAAGCACCCCGATAAGTGCGAAACCAAGAATGATGATTGCTCAAGTGGGAGGCAAGGGGATTCACTTTAAAGAAGCACCCCGATGGGAACAGAAGCTGCAACGTCCTTGTCGTTGTTCCTAAGTAACGATAGTAGCAGCAATATATTTGAACAAGTTGTAGTTGTTTGAATTCATGATTTTTCCCTCAGTTTAAAACATTTAGGTTAACAGTTTAGGTTAACCTATCATATAACCACTGGTTCAACTTCATAACATGCATTTTCTGTTATTTTGACCTAAAGATGACCTTTAAGTGACCTTAATCTGACCTTCAGGGCTCAAACGAACAACGGATTCGGATTCAGCAACCCCAAAAAAGGTTGTTAAAGTTTATTGCACGGCTTTTCCTGTATTTACCTTGAAATGCTCTTAAGCTTGACACGGTGGAGGTAAATGGAGTTTGGATTTCGATTCAGTGACCCGAAACACATGTAAAAGGTTTTTTTAAGTTTATTGAACGGCTTTTTCTGCATTTGACCTTGAAATGACGTTGAACCTGAATCGGTGGAGGTAAATGGACCTCGGATTTCGATTCAGCGACCCCGAAAACATATGCACAAGGTTTTTTAAGTTTATTGCATGGTTTTTCCTGTATTTTACCTTGAAATGACCTTGAACCTGAAGCAATGGAGGTAAATGGACCTCGGATTTCGATTCAGCGACCCAAAAAACATATTCAAAAGGTTTTTGAAGTTTACTGCACGGCTTTTTCTGTATTTGACCTTAAAATGACCTTGAACCTGACGTGATGGAGGTAAATAGACCTCGGATTTCGATTCAGCAACACCAGAAACATACGTAAAAGGTTTTTGAAGTTTATTACACGGATTTTCCTGCATTTGACCTTCAAACGACCTTGAACCTGATGCGATGGAGGTAAATAGACCTCGGATTCATATTCAGCGCGTCAAAATACATAAGGATAAAATGGTCTTGTCAAATAATCATGGCCTTTTTTTGTTGTAAACCAGTGTAATTTTTCGTTCGTACAGTTTTTCGTTAAAAGCCATATTTTCGCCAAAAATTGACAAAAATCATGAAAATGAAAGAAAATTAATTAATTCATTCAAATTTAAATGAAAGTACCAACTCTAATTAAATAAATATTGAAGGGTAGATTTCATAGATTAATATTTATTTTTAAGAACAAGATTTAATAATTCATATTTAATACAATAAATCAATGAACTCAAATATATAATTATGATTAAAGGTGCTGCGAAGAGAACTCGACCAATGCTTTTTTGAAAATGGATAAATATCTTTCATCTTCCATCATATTTATTCTGTGTCTGTTCCAATAATTTCTTAAAAATATATTGTGGGTCGTTTCGACGTTAATCGCACAGCGATTAACGTCTCAAAATTATGTGAATTTTCGACGTCTCGCTAACTCCAGTACTCTTAACATGCTTTTCCAATTCTTCGACGAGCTTTTCGCAGTCTGAATCCACTTTTCTAGTGGAAAAGCCAGCATTCACAATTTTGTCCAGTCTTGAAGGAACAAACGAATGTTACTACTCTTATAGGTACAACTTCGTCGCAAATTTTAGATTCTAAAAGTTTATCACGATGTCTCAGGAGTTTTCTATATGCATTGCCTTCGAAAGCTTTTCCTTGATAATTTTTGGCGTCATCTTCATCAAACAATGGTGCATTTACGGTACAATGACACTCTTTTGCAAACTTTTGGTCCATTTTCAGGAAAACAAACTTTTTGTAATCTTCGTTAAAATCACCAAAAGTTTTCAGATCAATCTCGTAATGATGACGACGACTTTCTATCGCATCAGAATCAGAAATCCCATGGACAGGGAAAGGAAGCTGTTACTGTTTGCTGTCCATTTACAATTAATGGTAATTTAAAATCGGACAGAAACTTCTACGGTATATCGTTGAGTTTCGTTAACTTGGATACGAGGTTGACAGTGTCATAAGTTTCTTTTATTTCTGGGACTACACACATACAGTACAGTCATACTAAGCTTAAAGAAGCCTTGTCCACCATCAGCCATAACTTTTATTAGAATAATGCCAATAATATTACGATGATCGATCACCTTATCTAATACATCAGAGGCATTTGCCCATACAACCGGTCCCATTTGCTTCTTTGCACTTTTATCAGTACCAGTATCAAATTGGATGTCTTGGATATTTCAGATAATTGCTTTATAATACAGGGTGTCCACGCAGGGGCTTACCAAAAAGTATGCAACCCGCCATACACGACCATAAGGTTAGCATTTTTGTGTGAGACAGGTTGCATAATTTTTGGTAAGCCCCAGCGTGGACACCCTGTATAAGCCAGCACTGTTTTTCTCCCAATATTACATCTCAAAAGGCTAGTAAATTTTGTCATATGTCTCAAAGATAGACCATTAACGGTTTGAAAATCATCTTAACTTTATGTAGTAAACGATTGAGAAATATGAGTTTTCAATTTACCTAAAGAAACATTAAGTTTTGAACCTTTTGTACTTAATGATAATTCAGTAACTCCACTACCTTCTTCATTCACACTTAGTTTTTTTTAGGGTACTGCTAACAATTTGTTCTTGATTTTCGTGTGGTAACTGTTCCATAAATTTATTTACATTTTCGAGAGCGCTTACCTCATCAGAAGTATGGTTCTTTCCTTTACCAATTGTAGAAAAACAGTTTTTACATATCAGAATTGATTGTGATTCTTTATCTTGCATTTCACTTTTTTTAGAGTATTTTTCATGTAGAGCAATGCCAAATAAACCATTAGATTCATCAATTTTATTTGATAATTTTCGCTTACGACCAGCACCTTTATCAATTGTTTAGTGTCCATTATATCTTGCTTTCAAACATATATAGCAGTTACATCCATATGAAAATTGAGAAGCTCAAGTAGATTTAACAAGGTACATACTTGAAGTTACTAGAAAGAATTCTATCTTCTTTTTTCCCCAAACAATTTTTTTCCACAAGGCGCGCAAACCTGAGCTCTATTTTCGTCCTGTAGGCATCTGGGCGGGATATTTCCAATATAAAATTAGCTCACGATTATCAGTAGAAAAATGGTATTAATGCACACACTGCTAGTATCATTATGAAGTGAAATGACTTAATGTTTTCAATAATTTTTAAAATTGGACGGAAAGTAAATTTTGAGTTTAATAACAGTTTATCGTTTTCTCATGCGAAAGGAAACTCGTGAGGTTATGGAAATGTTTAAAATAACCCAACCTGGCGATTTTTAAAAAACATAACACGGTTGTAAGATTGCTTAAGCTCTATATCGTATATCCTATCCTCGAAGAGGATGGATAACGTTGTCGGCAATATGAGGAGGGGTATTACAAGGATAATTGAGTACAATTAACATAATCTATAATTTATCAGTGTGATAAAATGTGTTTGAGTAATGATCAGGCACTTAATTTCTAGTGGAGCGTATTGGGGTTCAAATAACCACAGCCAAATTTTAGTTGCAAAAGGAAAGAGTTTCTTATATGGCATAAAAAACCTCCACTCGGTGAGTGGAGGAAAAAGCCGAAATTCAAATTGTAATCACAAGAGTAAGTCAGAAATAAATTCAAATAGTAATCACAAG